>CM023608.1:22645998-22768498 GCA_013358685.1 Antennarius maculatus
GCCAGCTCATTGCACGGCCTACAGATATTCTTTGTTTAAGATCCCTAAAAGGTATAGTCACTTTTCAAGGGATCCACATTAGCTATATCTGGCATATATAGTATAGTAGTATTTCGACCAGCAGGATTCGTGGTCCTTATATTTTGTGTCCAGATGTGCATTCTAGGTATCTGCTCTGTGTTTAAGTTATCAGTGTTGTGGACTCAAGGTCAGAGTCCTTTAGCTGCTTCTCTCCAGTTCCTTCTTCTCACCAAGAAGAGTTGGAAGAGAGAATCTCCACGCTGTATGAACTCCAAATAGCTGAGACCTTTATGGACGACATCAATTTCAGTTCAGCAGAAACCAACACAAGTGCCCTGTGTGCCAGATACATCTACTCTCTGTCTTGCAGCCAAGTTTCCCTCCTTCCATTAATTTAGGAATTGTGAGTCCAACTCTGGGCACGACTTAATATCCTGGTCAGCATTCCTCCATGCCACCATAAGGTCTAGTCACTGATCCAGTGCTTGTAGAAAGAAAATGAAATACCCTACGAAAGACTGTCTCTTACCTGTGCACTCCTTGGAATAAACATTCAACATCTTCAACTTTCTAAGGGAGCAAAAAACTTTCCCTACTTAGCTTCCTCCGTATTTCTCCCATGCCATCATATTAGTCCGATAACTCACTCTCATCTTCTATCCCTCCATCAGCTGAACTTAGGCAGCCTTACTGCCACTTATTAGGGCCTCACTTTTCTATTTTCAGCATAATTGTAGGTGAAATTCTCTCCACCAACTACAATCCAGACATGACTTCTATTTTCAAGCCTGTAAGGGAACATATCCTGAAAAATATCTTCAACATCCAGGCAAAACTAACTGAAAAAGTCACTGTCAATATCGGTCGTAATGACGTTACCAGTAAAACCTCTGAAATATGACTCAATTCCGTGACTGTCCACTGTAATAAAAAAATATATATATGAAAAAAAAGAGCACAAGAAGGTGGAGGAAGAGATGAAAACTCGTGATGCACAAGCATCGCTGGTTTGCACCAGCTAAGAAAAGCTGTAATCACAGCCTGTCAATAAATTCCTGAAATATATTATATGCAACAGCCACACAAACACAGGTGATCAGGCTTAAATTCATGGGTAGCTGGGCAGCACAAATTATCCTGATTCACCTGATTGATAGAAGGTATCAAATGAGGAATATGAGTGAGATTGTAGAAGATGAATGTTGGCAGGATGGCTCGTCAAAAGGTTTTCTGAGCTCACTTTAAGTAGTAGATTGAATGGCTTGGTGAGAATAAATCGCATTTGTGGGAATCTATCAGGCATACAGAGCAGGAGGAAGCTAACGTTCCTTCAATTTGTCTCTCAGATCATTAAATTCTCTTTTGGTCATGGTAAAAGCAGTTTATTGCTCCCCTGGCCCTCACTTTCTCTTTAGGCTCCCACAGATTGGCAAAGAGACAAGTCACATTATTGTAGAAGTGATTTGCTGTTCCAAATGGATTTCACTGATGTGCAGCAACATACTTTATCTAGATTCCGAATGATAGATATTTTCCAGGTATGTAAATGTACTAAGGAGGGCTGTATAATGCTAACCAAATTGTGATGAGATGGAAACGAAACATTACTTCCGGCCACCTGACAATTGCTTTCTGACTTGAAATTTTACACACACCACTGTTGTCATGAAATGGAACCTTAAAAAGGTTCTTTGTAAAATTATTTGTTGGTCTGATGAAAGACATGATGGCTGTGATCACATCCCCAAATGGTCAATTTTAAAAAATAAAACTGACCATGAAGCATATGATTTAGATATAGATTACTACAATTAGATCATGATGGCAGTTCCTTTCCAGATATAGAATACTATTTCATGGCAGACATGAGTTTGTGGGTTTCTGCATGTGTGAAATGTATGGAGTTTCAAAGTGATAACCATTTTGACACAATCATGTTTTTTTGGCCGCAGAAATACATCTTCCTCATCTTCACACCCCTCCTACCCTCATCTGTACCTGACTCATCCTCATCATCCACAGAGTTGGTGGCAGTTGCAGCCTCTGTTAGTCATCTTGGTAGTGTAGGCATTAATTGGTCCCAGGCATGTTCTCTGGAGTGTTGAGAAAAATCACTATCCACAAAGCTAAATTAACACTCTAGCAAACATTTAGTTCCACTACGGTGCTGCCCGTGATTTGTTTTAGCATAGATCAGGTGTATTCTTACATATTGCACATTTGTGCACTACACTTGAAGCTTTAATCCTCCAGCAGCAGCTTCATCCTGGAGTGACCTTTCAGAAATATACAGTCATATGTTAGTGGCTGACTGCTGTTAACGACTTGTGCATGTATGCCTCTCCCCCTTTCTAGCCCTGGTTGCATTCACCAGACGCAATGGACATGCTCAGACCCTAGATATGAACACAAATGTTACATCACTTTTCACCAGCGACTGCAGTTTGTCTCGGTTTTCTACCCTTCTGTGAGAATGAACATGTATCTATCTGTTCTGCATCATTAGCATTTATACAGCACATTGCCAGGGAGCCTCCCTGGGGAGGCATGAGTTGCATTTAGTATGTATATGTACACCCCTACCCCACATACATACACATATGAGGTAAGCTGTGTGTTTGGCGAACGGCGAGCGAATATATTATGTGTGTGAGTGAGTCAGACTGGACATTGTGACTCCTATTCACAGTTTGTGAATGGCACAAGGTAAATTCAAAGCTCTCAGGTCATGTACCTGTTTCAATTCAGGTGAAGTTCTCAGTTGGAGAGATGACAACTGTCTTCTTTTCCTTTTGGCTTTTCCCTTCAGGGGTCGCCACAGCGAATCAACCGCCTCCATCTAACCCTGTCCTTTGCATCCTCTTCTCTCACACCAACTACCTTCATGTCCTCTTTCACTACATCCATAAACCTCCTCTTTGGTCTTCCTCTAGGCCTCCTGCCTGGCAGTTCAAAACTCAGCATCCTTCTACCAATATATTCACTATCTCTCCTCTGGACATGTCCAAACCATCTCAGTCTGGCCTCTCTGACTTTATCTCCAAAACCTCTAACATGTGCTGTCCCTCTGATGTACTCATTCCTGATCCTATCCTTCCTGGTCACTCCCAGAGAGAACCTCAGCATCTTCATCTCTGCTACCTCCAGCTCTGCCTCCTGTCTTTTCCTCAGTGACACTGTCTCTAGGCCAAACAACATTGCTGGTCTCACCACAGTTTTGTACACCTTTCCTTTCATTTTAGCTGAAACTCTTCTATCACACATCACACCTGACACTTTCCTCCACCCATTCCATCCTGCCTGGACACGCTTCTTCACCTCTTTTCCCCACTCTCCATTGCTCTGGACTGTTGACCCCAAGTACTTAAAATCCTCCACCTTCTTGATCTCTTCTCCCTGTAACCTCACTCTTCCACTTGGGTCCCTCTCATTCACACACATGTACTCTGTCTTACTGCGGCTAACCTTCATTCCTCTCCTTTCCAGGGCAAACCTCCACCTCTCTAGCTTCTCCTCCACCTCGTCCCTACTCTCACTGCAGATCACAATGTCATCTGCAAACATCATAGTCCATGGAGATTCCTGTCTAACCTCGTCTGTCAGCCTGTCCATCACCATAGCGAACAAGAAGGGGCTCAGAGCTGATCCCTGATGCAGTCCCACCTCCACCTTGAACTCCTCTGTCACACCTACAGCACACCTCACCACTGTCTTACAGTCCTCATACATGTCCTGCACCGCTCTAACATACTTCTCTGACACTCCAGACTTCCTCATACAATACCACAGTTCCTCTCTGGGCACCCTGTCATAAGCTTTCTCCAGATCTACAAAAACACAATGCAGCTCCCTCTGGCCTTCTCTGTACTTCTCTATCAACATCCTCAAAGCAAATACTGCATCTGTAGTACTCTTTTTTGGCATGAAACCATACTGCTGCTCACAAATGCTCACTTCTGCCCTTAGTCTAGCTTCCACTACTCTTTCCCATAACTTCATTGTATGGCTCATCAGCTTTATTCCTCTGTAGTTGCCACAACTCTGCACATCTCCCTTGTTCTTAAAAATGGGCACCAGCACACTTCTCCTCCACTCCTCAGGCATCTTCTCACTATCTAAGATCCTGTTGAACAACCCAGTCAGAAACTCTACTGCCACCTCTCCTAGACACTTCCAAACCTCTACAGGTATATCATCAGGACCGACTGCCTTTCCACTCTTCATCCTCTTCAGTGCTCTCCTCACTTCATCCTGGCTAATCTTTGCTACATCCTGGTCCACAACAGTCACCTCTTCTAGTCTTTGTTCTCTCTCATTTTCCACGTTCATCAACTCTTCAAAGTACTCTTTCCATCTTCCCATCACACTGCTGGCACCTGTCAATAGACTTCCATCCCTATCCTTAATCACCCTAACCTGCTGCACGTCCTTCCCATCTCTATCTCTCTGTCTTGCCAGCCTGTATAGATCAGTCTCTCCCTCCTTACTGTCCAACCTAGCATACAAGTCATCATAAGCTTAAATGACAACTGTGCTTTTAGTAAATCAGAAGAGTACAAATGTGTCAACTGCCCGTGAAGTGAAAACGGTGAACTTGAAACTTGGTAGGTTGATATTAAAGTCTCTTAAACCGCTCTGTCCATGTGTCCATAAAGCATAATCCTGAGGGAGACTTTAAAATGGGGTTGGAGTAACAAAGAAAGAGTGTGTGTTGGAGAGAGAAAGAGAATCCAAGCGTTAAGAGCAGGATTTCTGTGACACCACATCCCAATTAAAATATCACAAAATTTAAAATCTAAATATCAACACCTTAGGTGCCCAAGTTTTTAAAAGGATGACAAAAAAAAAGAATTGTAACAATTTACAGATAAATATAATTTTTTTAAAGTTACTTTTAAACACGAGCTCACCTTTTCAAACCAGTGTTTTCATTTATTTGGACATCTGATATCTCATGAAGAAACTCCCGTGTATTCACAGGGCTTAAAAGCTTGAATATAGAGATGTAAAATCCAACAACAAGTTTTCTGAAAGCTGTCAAAAATTGAGCTTTTCTGTATGACAAATTTTGATGTGCCTAAAATAAAACTGGGCTCTCTCTCTCTCTCTCTCTCTCTCTCTCTCCCTCTCTCTCTCTCTCGCTCTCTCTCTCTCTCTCTCTCTCTCTCTCTCTCTCTCTCTCCCTCTCTCTCTCTCTCTCTCCCTCAGGGTTTTCCATATGTCAGGGACGAGTATGTGAGAAGGGAGCGTTATACTAGGTTACAGGTGCTGAATTGAGGTATTAGTTTCTTAACCAAGGTTGAGCTGAGTGCAAACGCTTGAAATCCACACAGCTCCTCCTCGCTCTCCCCTCACACCCTTGCCACCTCTCTGCTCTCGTTCTTGTCCTTCGATTTTCCTGATCTCTAATGCACCAACACATTCTTTCACTTGAAGACTCAGCATGGATCTCTCTTTCTCCATCCCTCCCTGTCTTTTAAACTAGCCGACTCATTCCTTTTAATTGGGTTTTTCTTCATTAGTGGCTTATTAGACTGCTGTCAACTCCCCAGAATACAGTTTTATTAACTTATCACGCTGAAAGCAGAGAACACCCACATTTCTTCCCAAGCCGATTATGAATGCAGTGTAGTGCATGTGAATTCCTCACAAAATCCATGCAACAAATGGCCCTCATATGTTTAATATGTGCATTTTATAGCTTAACCTTGGCAGTATAATAAATATTTATTTGTTTCCCAGTCATTTTCAACTGAGTAAATGGATACGGACATCTAGACAGCAGTTTAAATGTGTCTGCAACAAACTCTGAAAACCTGCTTTGCAATTTAAATGGGATCAGAGGAGCTTAGAAGGGGCAGTTCCCCAAAACACTTTGTGCAGTCAAACTGATAACTCTAAAGGTATCAAATCCTTTGTGTGTTTGATAACACCTTCTCTTTTCTCAGTGCGCTGTGTTGAGACACCAAAATTCCAAAAGCATCGCTATGTAAAAAAGATTAAACAGTAATTATCTCAGACACTTGAAATGAATGCCGCAGACTTTTAAATCTCATATAAACACGAGTCTGTGGCTCTATTTGATGATAAAACAGTTAAAGTAGGTTTAATTTCCAAACACAGTGATAAGTAAAACTGCTGCTGGTTTAGCCGTGGGAGTCATTGATGAGAGGAAAGAGAAAGATGAGATGGAAGATTTGTATGTTAGGGTCACACATCAGGGGAAGTTTATTATTCTTGTCACAATTATTTTAAAGGAACAAAGAAATGCCACACACATACTACATGCAGATAAAATAACATTTCAGATTTTTTGTGAGGTTTTTCTTTTTTTTTTTTTTTTTTTTGGAATCACTGTTGAAGTTCCCAAAAAGCTGAGCAGTGACTAAAATAACCAGCAGAGATTAAAAACTTCAGTAATGCTTTCAGTGTGTCATGAACAACCTTATCACTAGTTGTAGCCACTAATAATACTTTTTATCCCATTTCCATGCACCTTGATATAAGGAAAAGTTGCTTCAGAAAGCCAAAAGACAAAAATACAGTCCGTGGTTGGTTAAAAAGAATCATCACTGGGCCACCGTGGTATCAATGGGTGATAAGGCACAGCACCATTATAAAACAGCCAAGGTATTTTATTGGTCGTAAGTTTTTTAGTCCAGTATATTGTGGCAATACAGGCATAAACTGTGCCCCACCCCAGTGATTAGGCCATAATAAGCTCCAAATACATCAGAGATATCTCTAAGAATGACATGCTACTACTCAGATTTATGAGCATTAAATTCTAGGGGCATGTTACCAAACAAAGGCAGAAGTATAACGTCATTGCCTCATGCTGTAGGCCTTTCAGTTCTAGCTAATTAAAAATTAAAATCACAGTAGATCCATAAGGTTACTGATAACAATTTACTAGAAGGTCTCCATGCTAACTTTTATTACTGGATATCCTCTGCAGTCTGATTAATTGCACATCATTTCTCATACAGAAATAAATTAGAAATGAAACGTTGGAGCAAACAAACAGGTGGGGCACGATACTTTAGTCAAAGTAATTAATACATCCAGAGTTACGTTGTCCTGCATGACAATAAAATACCAGCATGCCTGATGATGACGGATGATCATCATGGATTGTTCGCTAATTGCCTCATTATAGTTTGTTTTGTTTTGTACTGTGTGGTTTCTATCCTCTAGTGTTGTTGTTCATCTTTCTTTTTTTTCCTCCATATTGACATGACATTTTCTACAGGAGCTCTGTCCTGGTGTGCAACTTGATCATGGAAAAATATACCTCTTAATGTTTTCAAAACAAGGAAATGATCAACCTTATCAAACATATTTCACCTTCTGATTCTTGCCACTATCCTGAGGGTAAAGCAATGATGGCAGGAGTAATTCTGAAGCTGGATTTCATTTTTTGTGTTGTCGATGCACTTCTCAGTCGGCACACTTCCTGAAGTGTATTCAATGATTTTTTTCAAATTTGACTTGAGGCAATGGGTACTCCCCAACACAGGGATGGTAGTGCGCTAGATGAGATGGCATTCTAAAAAGAGGAAGAAAAGAAAGCTGGTTGAGAGGTGTTGTTATTGTTGATTTAAAATCATCTGCTCTGTTTTTCACTCAGCGGCGATGTCCCAGATCCTGTTTTTAATAGTCGCAGTCTCTAAAGGTTTACCAGCAGGCTTTGGACTGATCCTCCAAGTCGTTTCCACCTGTGTAGTGACTGAGTTTATATTCTTTGCAAAGTTTCCTTTTTTTATGAGAGAATTTGGAGCTACTTTTAAAAAAAAGTTTATAATCACAATTCTTTGCAGAGATAGATTTATACTATACTTACGTGGCTTTGATAGCCTATAAAGCCGTGTTAGTACAGGTAGAGGTGCATGGGGCACAACAATAAAAAGAATACACCAATTTCCCTCCATGTTTGACTGCTCTATTTGAAATCCTGACCCATAAAGAGAGTCCATTACACCACCAACCTGCAGACCGACACATTTGTCTCATGTGGGCATTGACACAATTCTAGCAGTGAGACCAACGCAAGGTCCAATTCCATTTCTTCTTTTTGACCCAACTCTTCATTTTCTAGTACCTGTTACTTTTTGTGGTGAAATATAAAGTACGTGCTTCACAGAATTAAAAACAATAAACACAATTAAAAAAGCAATGACATTGGTAAGCCCCCGTGGTGCACTGGCGTCGTGCCCGGAGTGTCCCCCGCCTCACGCCCTATGCCAGCTGGGATAGGCTCCAGCTCCCCGTGGCCCGCTGCGGCGGACACAGCGGCAGAAAATGGATTGATGGATGGATGGTAAGCCCCTCCCTGACACCTTCATATTAGACACATACACACACACACAATCACATTACAATCACATACAATACAGAGACGTGGCATGGCGCTGAGGATTGAGAAAATAGGGCCGTCCACACTGGGAAGAGATACAGGACATTACATCAGAGGGACGAG
This sequence comes from Antennarius maculatus, assembly GCA_013358685.1. Classification (NCBI taxonomy): domain Eukaryota; kingdom Metazoa; phylum Chordata; class Actinopteri; order Lophiiformes; family Antennariidae; genus Antennarius; species Antennarius maculatus. Next base: position 22,654,499 of record CM023608.1, read on the forward strand.
CACCCAAACGCCCCGACTTCGACAGACAGTGGGTCCCCACATTTAAGGGAGGAAGCCCCAGTGGGCCGGGCCAAAGGGACCCAAGGACAGCACCACCATCAGGAGACTCAACACTGCTCCAAGTGTGGAGGACCCCCAGTAGACAAGTCACATTATGGCCAAGATAATTATCAGTCTTTTATACATTGGCAAATGAATTCAACAGTCAGTTCACTCACTCCCACAGCAATTTGGCAGCAGATTTCTTTTCTGCTCAAAATTACATTAGTATTATTGTACCTTAAAAGCTTGTTGTCACCACTTTTGTCAACGAGTGACAAATCTGACCTAATATAAAGGACAGAACAAAAGAATAGCTAAAACTGCATGAGAAAAGTGTGTTTTACATTCCAATTACATATTCATTTGCATTTCTATTTATTAGATATAGTATTCCAAACATTTCTTAACATTTTGCATTATTATTTCCATAAATATCTAACACATATGTACATCTTTTATTGGAATGGTAGCCATGTTTATTTTACATTGACCATAGGATTTTATATCACTATCTTCTACCCCTCCGGTTTAGCATCTTGGGAAATGCATCACCACCAATTCTCACCCTTAACACAAGGGTGAGAATTGGTGGTACTACTCCAATTTGTATGTCCCCCTGAGTCCTGTTTCTGCAGAGGATTGAAGGGTATTGGTCAGCCCTTCTGGTTGCCCTTTGAAGGGTTGCCAAATTCTCACTCAGAATGAGAGAGCTGGGAGAAGCAGAGATTTTCATTCACTCTTTGTCCTGACCAGAAATGGTGACATGTGTAGGCATAATAATGATAAAATATTGCAAATGGTGTTGTTTAATGTTATACAGAAGTCAAGACATTAAAAACACAAACTGGTGTTGAATAGACAAATAGAAAGATGGAGGGGAGCAGGTTTAGAGACTGATACACACTGTTACACAAGTCGACCTACTTGAAATGCTGCTTTGCCACTTATTGACCCACTCCTGTGATATTCTCTTGTAAACTAACCCAAACGGCCGACACCTCTCTAATTGACGGTTTGGTCTATCCACCAGCAGGATCAAAAACAAATTTAGTCACGTCTGCAGCACCCTCTAAATGTCTCCTCGTAGGGAGTTCATGATTTAAATTATAGACATAACTTTTGATATAACTACACTAAAGGGTAAGGGTGTGGACTATTAATAAATTATACCTTTTCTAACTGTCCTGGCCATCACACAGCTCTAGTGAAAAGGAAGTATAAGTTTAGTATGTACCTTTATATCCAATATGGGGGACATTATCTTATTCTCTGCTAGAATTGGGTCTCATTAAAGTTTCAGAGAAAGCTGTTGGTCCACGATGGCTTTGACCTTTAAAGTTTACTCATGTTGCCAGTTAAGTGATCCGAGAAATCATCGTGCTCTGTTGCTTTAGCCGTATCAGCTAACAAACACAGCATCTCTTTACAGTTACACTGGACAAATTATATTAACGTCTACATATCACCAGCTTCAAAATCTCCCTTACTTTAACTCGACCGTATTTCCACAAAAACACAGTAATATATTCATGTCTTTTATTATTAGAACATTAAGTGATTGATGAAGGCATCTCTGATAGCATAGAGTGGTGCAGTGCAGATGACCTTAAATGTGTCACAAGATTAAGTTAAATATTTAACCCCCTTCCTTTGGTTTAAATGAGGTAGAATGTCAGGAAGAGTGTTAGATAACCATTTATCATATAATTACTAATTAATATAGGGTGACACTCTTAAAGGAAGGTTAAATATCAAATGAAAGGTTATCTAGACACCTCTCTATTTCACTTGTGTATATAACTTAGTTTCTTTGCAATTTCTTATCTCTGCAGGAGCTAATAAACTCCACTATAAAATATCCTTCACAAGAGGAAATCAAATTCATTCTGATATCTTTGTTAAAAAAAAAATGCTGTCAAAATATCCCTGTGTCAACACAAAGAATGATGAAACAAAACAATTAATCACTGTTGGACAAACAGACATGCTCAGATAAGGCAGCTTTAGATATTGCCATCTTATTTGAGTGGAGTTTTTGACTTTTGGAGGTGAGATGAGTGTGAATTATTCTAGTCATTCACATTACTGACAGCAGGGTGTAGTTACATCACTTCATCCAAACTTTTGTTGAGCAAATATTGACCAAACCTCCCTTCAGGTCTGCCTGCAACTTTTATTCGTGAAAGTTTTAAGTCATAATGTCCTTTATAGTCTTAGGATTTCTGGCATCACCCTACATACGTACTTCCAGAAATAGGTAATCACTTTCTGAAATTAACTGCTTTCAAGGATCCAGTGAGATTTCAAATTAACAGTGGGGCCAGAGGGGGGTAACATTAAAAGGCAGTAGAAGATGGACATGTATTTGCCTACGTGTACTGTATATGCAGATGACATTAGGCAGCATAATGTATATGCTTTCTTTCAAATATACAAAAAAAATCTTACAGGAAGTGTAATTGAACTCATCAAAACATGACAGCATTACTTCTTAGAATAAGGGTTCTATTACTGAATACATTAAAATGCTACAGGCAATGATTAAAAATACACTTATTATTGCTCTTGGTAAAAACTAATGTTAAATATGTGATGAACTTAATGATTATTTATAAAAGATAGTTGCACTAATTTCTTCGTGGGGTGGAAAGACGTTGAGCATACACGTCAAGTTTCATAACTCCTATACCCCCACAAGCTAAACCCTACTGATTACTCGCTGTGCATCAAGTATCACTTTTGCGAATCGAAGATTACTCTATATTCCAATGAAATTATTTGCTCAATTAAATATGCGCTATGTCTTCCATTAAACTGTTTATCTGATGCCTTTTTGATTCAGACGCATGCTTGAGCTACTCCGTTTAAAGGTTGGGCTTAGGTGGGAAAAATTCCCCAAGCATACCACCAGATAACAGTGTTTAATTGAATGACGGTCCACCAAAGAGGAAGGTAAGTGATGGATATGGAAATGGGAAAGGCATACGAAATGAGGGATGTATGTGCCTGGTTTATTTATTTATCTCAGCCCAGACTGGATTTCTTATGAATGACAGCGTGCTTACTCAGGTGGAAGGATATTCACGCATGAGAGTCGGAAAGAGAGAGGGACAGAAATGTACAGAGTGAGGGAGAGAAGAGAAAGAGACAGAGAGAGAGGGAAAGAGAGAGAGATAGTAGAGTGACAGGATGAATAATTGATGATACAAACCTCTCCAAAAGAGCAATCAAAATTCAGGAGTATGAAATAGGGTATAAAGACCCCATCTATACAGCTGAATAGTATTATATTTCAGTTATTCCGCTATGAATTTTGATCAAAGTTTCAATATAGCTGATGTGGACCCTGACAGCTTTGTTTAAAATAGCATGGGTTGATATGCAATACAAACTCACTGAATGAATAATTTAATCATTCTGTAAAAAAAAAAACCAGCAAGAAATAACAGAAATTTGAAGATACCAAAGAGAATTTTGACATTATAAGACATATTAAGTTAAGAAAGATGAAAAGGATATCTTTTCATTTCTTGCTGAATTACAGCTCTTGCATGTGTTGTATGTGTTCATCTTAATATGAGGTTCCAAACGAAACCATCATTGTTTCCCCTCTAGAGTGTCTTTTTGAACATTTAAACAGAAATGAAAGTTTAAATGGGTCCTATTATGAAAATCACATTTTTTCAGGTCTCTACATATACATAGTGGTCCTCCCTAACCCGACAAACTGCTAGGATATGGTAAACAAACGCTTCCTGCATCAATAAATATTTGGAGATTTAGGACTTCATGGCCCGAACCGAATCACAATGATTGTATTTTGCTGGAGTGTTATTTGTGACATCACAAAGAGCGCTCTGTGATTGGACAGAGTGATTGACGAAACTGATAAAGTAGGTCTAATATTAAGTACTTATACATATGTGTGTGTGTGTGCGCGGGCGCATGTGTGTGTGTGTGTGTGTGTGTGTGTGTGTGTGTGTGTGTGTGTGTGTGTGTGTGTGTGTGTGTGTGTGTGTGTGTGTGTGTGTGTGCATTCGGAGTTCTTTATCCCAAGAAATTGGAATAAAGTTAATGGAATGTGGTAATTCTTCAATAAGACACTTTAACTGAAATGGCCTGTCACTGACCTTTAATATTGACAGTAAAACATAAAAAACAATCACTGAATAATGTGGATCAGGGAAAACTTCCACCTGAGCCATAAATCCTTACAAAATATTTGTGTGAAGTGGATGTAACACACCATACATAAAGTAAATGCTCAGAAACAATAAAGAAACAAATCAATGGTTGGTAAGGGTTAGAGTAATAGCGAAAAAAAATTTTTAAAAATGCATTTACTTATTATATAATGTATATATGTTTACGAATCAGAGGAAGTTGTCTGCTTTCACTGGTTCAAGCACATCCGTAATGAGGAACACTGTGTTTGTAATTTCTGTTTTTGCTTTTCATGATTAGAGTAAGCTTTTTCAACATTTCAGTGTGTGTCGGGTTACAGCTGAAAAGATTAATGCAGTTAAACTGTTCTTCTGGTTGACAGGTTTCACACCTCGATATGAACACCATGACAAAATCCGTGACATGCTAACAGTAGTACAGTGTTGAATGAACACAACTGTCGACACTTATTGGCACTTTTTCTGAAAACCAGCAGAAGAGGTTTTAACAGTGAAGACTGTCATTTGTGCCCCCCCCCCCCCTTTTTTTTTTTTTTACATAAGTCAAGAAGCACTGAAGAAAATGTCAAGAAATCCAGTTAAAAAAAAAAATTGTCAGTTATTAGAAGTACTTTTACTCTCTGGGATGTTTTCTCACTCTGAGCCAATGTAGACTTCACTGACTGTTCAATTTAAATTGGGGAGTCGACTCCAAAATATTTATAGTGTATCCTGTGAACTCACCCTTCAATATCTGACACATTATAGTGTCGTGACGAAGTTGAGATGTGCAGCTTGTCTGTGAATGTGCCACTTCATAAACTGTGTTTGGCCGGTGTGCAGTTTTGCACACAGTACAGTTTGTCCTGGGAGCATTTTTTGGCAGGACTTGAAAAGAACAGTTGAGACGGGAGCGGAGGCTAAGCTGCCTCTCAGTGCTCCTGCCCTTGATGCCGAGGGAAGAGCACAGAAGAGCAGCGAGTGTCACCCAGGACAGGAAGGAAACGTATGCTTCATTAACCAATATAGAACTTAGAGCCACTGATACTTAACACCAGTGAATTAAACAGAAACGACAACAGAGGGAGAAAGAGGATAAAGAACATGTGGAGAGCTTGAAGAAGGATGCGCCTCCTCAATTAAGTTGTGTCTGCAACAAAGTAGCCTCATTCTGTTTCCTTGACATAAAACAGGACGTGGGACTTATTGTGATGATGTGTTTTCTTCAATCCTCAGTTGTAGAAAACCAATATATTTGGAAGAAAGGAATATTTTATTGTTTTTCCTTATATTTCTGTGTATTTCCTATGTTGTTGATCCTGACATTAGCTTGTCTTGTAAGCGCTGCACTTTTCCAGTGAGTAAAGACCAGCAAAGACCAGTAGGTTAATGGGTTGTCAGGTGACTGAGAGTTAGTAGCACTATTTCAAGCTAAGATGCCAATATGCTACTTCCTTTGGTATGAACTTCGGCTCTGGCAACATCTGGTGAAATTTAATAAAAATATGCAAGAAAAAAAACAGCTCTGCTGCAATCTTGTGTATATTTTCTGTATGTTTAATCTGGGTCGTGTAATTAAGTCTTACAAAAGCTGATCTCACTTGAACTTGAGGTGGGAATTAAAACGTAAAGCCTTCATCCTCCACAAGATGAGAATGCTTCTGAGAATTTGATTAACTTTGTGGAATATTGTTCACCCATCACTGACAGGTCTTCACTGCTCAGCGCTACTTTTAAATTAAATTTGATTGTTGTGTACAGCAAGCATATTCTCCCATGTTACAGTGAATTAGGTTTTGTAATTGCTGGCATATTGGTGTTAAAACAGTTTTCTGTAAGGATTACCTTGACGACCGGTTCCTAGGTGCCAGCTGTCTGGCTCTGCACTGGACCACGTAGAAATATTGTTACACCCGCTTAATAAAATATGCACTCATGCACTTTGCAATCAGGGCTTTTAATTCAGCTTATACTGAGATTGCTGGGTGAAAAATTATCTAACCAAACATGATCATTCGCAGATTGAGATCTACCTCAGAAGGGGGTCTGAGATGCGAATTCTCTCAAACGTGTCCGACAGTAATGACAATTTATGTTAATTTTTTTTATCAGATATTTACGTATGGAATTACAGCTTGGTGAAATTTACTTTAAATAAAGAACAGGATGGTAACTGGCCCATTCCATGTTCTACACAGGTCTGCTGGAAACTATCCTAGCTGACAATGGACAAGAGGTGGGGTACGCTTGGCCAGTGCATCACAAAGCCACATGAAAGACAAACAACCACTCACACACACACACACACTCACACCTACGGTCAATTTAGAACCGAGCAATTCACCTGAATTGCATTTTTTTGGAGGTGGGAAGAAGCCGGAGACCTGGAGAGAAGCCACAAAGACACGGAGAGAACATATAGACAGAAAGGACTCAAACTGAGAACCTTCTTGCTGTTAGGCAACAACGCTACCCACTGTACCACTGTGCTGGCCCACAGCAGACCAAATAGATTTTTAAATGTATTTAGCAGTGTTTTCATAAACCTCTTACAGAAAAGGCCAGGATGGTTCACTCCCTATACATTTAGCATTTGAATAGGAGTTTATGTTTTAGGACCTGTTGGCTATTTATGCATAGGACCTGTATTAGGTGTAGGTTTAAGGCTGCAGCACAGGTGAACAGCTTTAAAAATTCCCCATCTGTGGAAGATTAAACTTTATCTTCATCTTCATTCATGCTGCAACATTGAAGACAAAAACAGACATGGGTGGAGCCATCCAACCATACTGTGCATTCAATTTGACCACATGTGCACATTTCCTGAAGGCTTACAGATATTGCTGAAAGTTGGGGGCAGTGTAGCCCTTCCATTCAAACACTTCAGATGTACACGAACACAACATGACCTTTCTCCCCAAAAGAAAATACCTCTGCACATCTCTGCCTCTGACTTTGTTGCTTTTTTTATTTCTTAAGCACATTATTACAACCTCTTCTACTCCACACTTGCTATTTTTATTGTTGTTGAGAGTCCTGACTTGTCACTGCCCTCCTGCTGATGTGTCAATGGAGACTTTACAGATGCAGGGAAGTGGCCATTCACAGAAATTAGCCATTTATTTCTTAGACAAAGGAACTATTAATGAGTATAAACATAGTGGGTGGTTACAGAAAGATCCTCTGCCTTCAGTGATAATCACAAGCAAAGGTTAGACCAGAAAAACATTGATGTGTTCTCAGAAAAACTAGAGGAAATAAGACTGATTCAACACAGCTATGCCAAGGCATGTTGGAATAATCATTATATCCAGTTTACTTTTTATTCTTTGTTAAATCCTGTTATTATGTTAAAGACAAACATAACCAAAATATTGTGAATTGTAAAATTTTGATATAACCTAACCTACTAGACTATGCAAAACTGCAGGAGATATGTGGAATGATTGTGTTTTCCATGGGAGGTGAAGCCCTTTCTCTCATGCCTGACAGTGTATGGTGAAATCTCTCTTCCTATGAATGTATAGTGGTTTTTACATGTGATGTACAGCTGAAAGTTGATCTGAAAGTCAAACTTTCTGACCAACTTGAAAGTTTTCTGGTAATTCTCTCAGAGATGCCAAGAAGTGAACCGAAGAGGACAAGGAGAAAAATGCTGTCCTTTAACAAGCGCTAATTTGCTGTATTAGACTAATTTTGTTACTTTATCTAATTATTGTCCTTATCCAATTGCCCAAAAGGTGCTTTTTCTCAATAAATTGTACAACACTGTGAAAGGTTTGCTACTGTAATTTAGAAGAATGATTTATTTTCAAATTAAACAAATTTTCCACTCTGCTCATCTCCATACAATTCAGATTCAGCTAACTAGAAAATAAATTTCATACTCTAACATCCATTCCTGAACTACAGAAATGATTTGTAGACGACTGGGATTCAAAGAGGCTGGAGATCTCTCTACTGTGAGTCAGTGGGGATATTTGTTTTGCGGATCTTCTGTCCTTTGTGCTGCTTGTCTTAGCCTCACACATGCTCACAAATTGACAGATGCTAGCAGATATCACTGGGGGATAACTATAAGTGTATTAGAATACTAATACTATGCCAAGGTGCAGATCATAAAGGCCATCTGAAAAAAAAAATTCTGAAGACACTGTGATAACTTCAGTTCAGTTATTCTACCGTACTCAACAATAATTGGATGAAACAAAGCTATTTAAGACTGCACTCTGCAGGAGTGCCTTCTTTTAAAGTCAGCACTTATCGCCATGGTGACCTCCTGGTGGGTAACAAATAAACTGCTATTGGTCAAGTGGATACTTTATTTGTATTTAAACCCATATGTCCTTTTAGGTCTTAGATATGAGATATTGATGCAGTGGGATTTGAGCATAAAACATTTGTTTAGAGTTTGTGGCATTTCTCTGCACTCACAAGTATACAGTGAAAAATGACTGTCTGGGCCAAACAAGGCCGGTGTGCACCTTGGCATGGAGGGTGCCAGCCAGGTCAGGATGCAAGTGTTTTTCAATATCGTGATCCATCTTTATGAAATATGTACTCATGATGACCTTGGTGAGGATACCCAGATAAATCCGAGAAGGGCTACCAAGAAGTCAGAGAGAAAAATACAGCCATTCCTCTGCCCCCTTTAATTCATAAATTTCTCACAATGCAAGAGGAAGGGCATCAATTATTTACCCCCACCCCCTAGAGAGAGAGAGGAGGAGGAAGGGGGGAGGAGAGATGAAGAGGGACAGGTTCTGAATTACAACGTGTCAATTTGTATCACCAACTGGGAACTTTCAGCAAGAGAGCGATTACTGAAATAAGAGCTTGGTTTAAGCCAACATCAGAGGATTCTGTACTGCACTTCTACTGCTTTTTTATGTTAAAATATATAGCCTTTTCTTCCAGAATACCAATCACTGCACTTATGGGAACCCAACAAATGCATCAATTCAATCTGTGCATTGCTTTCTTTGAAATGTTCATTCATTCATTCATCTTCTTAGCTGCTGTTTCTGCTTTTGGGGTTGCTGGAGCCTATCCCAGCGGACTTGTGGGTGAGACGTGGGGTGAGAGGCAGAGTGAACTCCAGGCGCGACCCCAGGTGAACCGTGGTCTTTGAAATGTATTCTAAAAAATCAAACTCAACATTATTGTGTTTGTCTTTTTTATCCATCTAAATTTAGACAGTAAAACTCTTGAATCCTGTTATTTTTTAGGCCTGTTGTAACATAAAAATCCATAAATGATGTTAATTGGACCAAATCCACAAGAATCAAATTAACTTTTCTGATGCCAACAATCCTATCCAATCTCACAGATGTACTTATCAAGTATGAGATTCATTCAAGCATATGCTACTGGCAATCAAGTCTTACAGTTATTAATTAAGCACATGATTCAATATAAAGTGGATGCATTCCTTGTCCCGTTCTTTTTTTTCCTCAATATATTTCTGCAACACTGAACATTCAAGCGACCCTGAATGCATTTCAGTTATTTTAGTTGTAAAATATTAATCTTTTGCTGTTTCTTTGCTAGAGGACACCAGTAATTGTCCTTATCGTATTTGGCAGTCAGTACTGCCGACTTCACAAATTTTCGCCAGCTTGCACCTGTTGGCGGTGTGTAAACACACTTGGTAGGTGTGCTACACCTTGTTGCTTTTGATTAAGGTCCTCAGGTGAAGAAAATGTCACTTTCAGCCTACAGGGAGGCTCTTGGGGTTCCATTTTCAACAATTAATTCCCACTGTGCTTGTGGCAGTGAAGGAATACTTACCAATAAGAGTAATAACCCCATTTGAAATGGAAATATGCTCAGTTCTCATCTGTTAGAGTGAAATATGACTCATTGTTGGAGGTATGGGAAAGCATTTTTCTCACATGTTTCTTCTTCCCAGTGGAGCTAGATCTTTGATAATTTGTTTTATGTAACTTAATCGATAATTCTCTGGGAAACCATGCCTCTGGTAGATGATTCTAAAGAGAAGCAAAGACATTGTCATTGATGCGACACAACTTCCAGCGAGATGTGGCGTAAGGTTTCCCGTCATATCAAATGTTGATTGATGTTTGTTATCTTTCCCTTGGACATCATCAATTCCATCTAGGAAAGTGAATTTGCTACAGCCGCCAGAGACACTGGCATGTAAGGCTGCACAAAGCATCGTGGGAACTATCCATACATCACTGTGAAAATGGAAAGAAATAACATCCATGTTTTGAATGGTTATGAGAGATGTTATCCTGCTCATACTAACTCCAAGCCATTTCTGCAATATCCTCTCTGTGTCTTATTTCATCATATTACTAACCCAATTTTGCGTTTTTGCCATATGTGTATATTGCGATGAGACAGTGACATTTTTATTGCTAGCTTTATTTGCATTTGTAAATAAAGCCAGCTGAGATTCCAGCACTCATCCTGCATTTGTTAGCTCCTTGATCTTCTCACTCCTCTCTTGGTGACATTACTGTACTCAGTGATATTTAATCTGTGTTATATTATCGCAGCATGCATGCAGAACTGAGCAGACCTCCAAATCACACACAATTCCCAGTACATAACCGACAGCACAGATAAATTTATGCAAGTTTTCATCCTGGCTTAAATAAAGATACTAAGGCCTGTTCCAGCTGCTGTGTTAGAGGCACTGGAAGAAACCAGAAATCCTAAAAACAGTCTGAAGTCTGAAACAATAGCATTGTCAGAAAAAATCCTTTACTTTTTTTTTTTTCTTCACAAAATTCATTTCATATTGTTTACATTGAAAGTAGATAATATGGTTTGTCCTCACTTTTTTTAAAATGGAGCTCATGAATATCACCCAACACACAAGGTTTTTACATTTACTTAGATCTACTTTGGACCTGTGACATCCCAAAAAATATGTGAAGACACAGGCACTTAGAAGAAGTGTTTTGGAACTATCAGTGCAAGTCAATGTAGAAGTTGTTCTGAGTTCTGACTTTATGTTATGTCTCACATTTTGCTTGTTACATCTTAGCCTTTGTTATCTTTTTGATTGCCATAAACTACAGGTTATGAACCTATTTTCAAAACTCATAGATGTAGAATTATTGATCTGTATCTGAAAATGAAAAGCAAATCATGAAACTTATAATTTAGCAGCTAAAAATACTGCGTATGCTCACATGTACAACAATGAGTTGTTTCCAGTGGGTAGCACGCTGTCCTCACTTAGAGGCTATTTTTACAGAAGACTGATACAGCACTCTATTAAATAGTGCAATATCAAGCGCCTGAAGCACAATAAAAACCAATGAGCAATTTGCTGTTTTTTATTTCTGTCTTCCACACTAATGGCTCAAATTACCTGTATATGGTTGAATGCTTGGACAGCTAAATTGATTCTGATAGAACATGACAAAAAAAAAACCTTCCATTTCAGCTTGGAAAAACATGAAGAAGTGACAAATTATTTTTAAATAATGGGCAACATGGTGGTGCAGTGGGTAGTGCTATTTCCATCCAGCAAGACGGTTATTACAGTGTGCCCCCGATCCTCACGATTAATGCGTTCCAGGAACCACATGTGATTAATGAAGTCCACGATAGAGGGATAAACTGTTTATCTTATTATTTACAGTAATTTAAACATTTATGACCCTCCCCATACTGATATTAAACCACCTCCTATCTGTTTTACCTTTTCCCACACACTTATCGAAAGTTTAAAGCACTTCTGTGTCTCACGAAAGTCCGAGACTCACGGAACGTAGCGCACTTCTGAATGCTGCCAGCCAATAGAATACGCGTACAGTATCACGTGACTGCCTACTAAAAATCCGCGATGGGGTGAAGTCGCAATTATTGATGCGCGAATGTGCAATGGCGCACTGTAGTTCGACTCCATGGCAGGGGGACAGAAGCTCAGTCCGCTAGGTCATTTGCTGGGGACGGGGAGGTGACAGGTTCAAGGCCCATGTGGGCCAAAAATTTTCCAAGTGCGAACTGGTAGTGGAGAGGAGCTAGTTCACCTACCAAGCACTGTTGAGGTGCCCTTGAGCAAGACACCATCCCCCTTATTAGTTAGCCGCCTGCATGTTTACAGGCCCTGTGTGTGTGTGCGTGTGTGTGTGTATGTGTGTGTGTGCGTGCGTATGTGTCAAGGGCCTGTTCATATTTACATTGCGTGTGATTAATAATGGAATGACTAATACTTGGGTGGATAAATAATTTTCGCAACGGGGATCAATAACGTTTATTTCATTTAATTTTCATTCACTTGGGGCCTTTCGTTGTGGAACTGTATGTGCTCCCTGTGTCTTGTGTGGGTTCTCTCTGGGTTCTCCAGCTTCCTCCCACCACCAAAAACATAACCTAGTTGAGTTGGCCACTCTAAATTGACTGGAAGCGTGAATGTGTGTGTGAAGAACATTGGCTCTCTCTGTGGCCCTGTAGTGAACTGGCAACTCGTTCAAGGTGTATCCCACTTCCCGCCTAATGTCAGCTGGGATAGGCACCAGTGGAAACCCATGACCCGTGTTCGGACAAGAGCTGAAGACAAGACAATCAGTGATTGTCTCCTCTTAGACAAAATAAAGGAATGATGAATGAATGGATGTGTCACATTCATCAACCTGAAACCACTGAAGATGTGGACAATCACAGATTCATTGTCGACGTAAAGAATTAGAGTCACCAATTCAGCATCTAAGTCAATGTGAAAGGTCAACACAATCTCATCAGTTTTGTTGTTTTCTGTAACATTATTATGTCACAGTTAAATTGACCTTTGCCTTTATTTTAATATGAATTGTCAGTCATTCATTTTCTGGAACCAATTATCCTTTACAGGGTCACAGGTGGTTGGACTTAGTCCCAGCTGACCTTGTAACCCCTGAACAAGTCATTTTCCTAGAGGGACCCCTCACTGACAACATGCAACCTCCATACAAAAAAGTCCCAGGTCCTTAGATTTAAATACCTGGCACCTAAGGTACCTTGGGATTTGAACCAAGGACCTTACTGTGAGGCAACAGCCTTACTCACTGCTCCACTGTTCTGCCCCATATTAAAAATTTGTGTGAATTGTGATAAGGTTTTGCATGTTAATTCTTTGTAGTCCTTACACATTGCATTCATGAGAATGTGACAGTCATAAAATCAGAGGAATTCCTGACTTCTGACCAGCAAATTCCAATCAGTTCATCCTGACGTCTAAACTGATGTTTGGGACAAATTTACAGGGATTCCCTAAAGAGGTATTTGAGATATTGTGGGGAAGACATACAGCTTAACAACCCCTTAACAGACTCCTTCAGACACATGCTAACATCTGACATTGTGAACAACAACAGGTCAGCAGCTACACACAAAACCCAGTGAAAAGGGGACCTTTTTTGTTGTTCTGCCTAAGAAGGGTAAATTACTTTTCACTGACATATAATCACACCTTTTGATTTATTTCCCACCCATCCTAATGCCTGGTGCTGTAATTCATCTTCATGCTTTGCGCTCACAAGCCCTTTACAAATGCAAGAACACCTCTCTCACCTCTCTCACACTGTAGTAAATTCAAATGCCAATCCCAGTGTTGGGACATTCCCAATTGGCCTCTACATTAATAAAATGCCACAAATGCCACTATATATTCTGCCCCAGTCTCTCCTCTCCTGCCCACCTCAGGTCCTGACCCTCTCACCACCCACTTCAGATATCCCTGTCTTTCTCACTGCCAGAAATAGTGAGGAGAGTAGATTTTTCTTTTCTGGGGTTTTTCTTTCCCTGGTCCTGTTATTCCCCCTCCTACTGGTGGCCTTGCTAACAGATTGCCAATAAGATTGGTGGCAGACTCCACTGTGTCCCCCCTCCACCGCTTGTAATGGCCTCTCTCTAGGGAGGAAGCTGCTGCCTGTCACTGATCCGACTGCCCCTATGACCCCCTTCCCATCCTCCTTCTCTCCTCCTCCTTTTCCTTTCCTGTCACACCATCCACCTCCTGCCTCCAGGCTGGTCCGTCACAGGTTGTAGGCATTCCTGTGGCAAGGGTGCATCTACTGTGTTTGACTACAAAAGTGGATGAAGACAAAAGGAAATGTGAATGTAAAATGTGGACTATTTACCTACTGACCTATCGACTTTTCAACCTACTACCCACTGACCTACCTACACAGAGAAATGCTACAACCCCATTACTACAGGATTCAATGTGTTAACCACCCTAACATTTTGTGCACATTCAACTTGTGTTTTAAATTGAAAGGTGGAAAAATACGCGATTGTGGTCACTGAATGCTGGAGGCTGCAGCCATAGCAAAAATCATGTGCTGCTTCATCAACATCCTGCTGAAGTCCATAACAAGGTCATTAATAAGAACTTTCTTCATTAAGAAATGATGAAATTGAACTATGGCTAGAAACTACCAGCAATGCAGTGAGTACGCGAAAAGCCGAGGACACCCCTTAAATGTTTAAAAGTATTTGTGTTTCTTATTGTGAACAGAAAAGTATGTTTCTTTTCCCATGCATCTCTACCAAATAGGATCTTTGGCTAAGCAGCAGTTAAATGTAAATGAAGGGGGGGGGGGTGTTGCAGCTTTCATTAAAGCATTGAAAGAGAAAAAAACTATCTTAAAGCATGATTTTGAGAAAAACAGATTTTAACAGGACTGACTCATTTATGTAATTACAAAATAGCATTAGAATTATATGACCACGGGAGGGGAAAAAAATCAAAATTCATATGATTTTTTCCTTTTTACACTGTAAACCTTTTTATAAATGACCTCAAAAAGAGCAAATATCTAAGAAATATTAATAGGATTTTGAAACAATTATCTTTCACATTACAGATATCATTACTATATTGTTATCAAGCAGTTTACAGCAATAACAGCACACAAAAAAAATTGTTGCTGGCTGTTATTCCAAACAAGAAACTTTCCCCTGTGGTTTCAAATCCATTTATTGACTATAGAAATGAACCGAAGAGCTCCAGGGTGTGTGATGCATCTTAAATGTTCATTCAGTATCCTGTAACTTTACGAGTGTGTCTGCTTTCTTTTTGCTCTGTCAGTGACGATTTAATATTATAGATTACCCTTTTTTCTCCAGAGTACCCCACAGTCTGAGAAAAAAGGTCTCACTGGGAAGCAAGTCAGATACCAGTTTGTGTGTTGTGTGTGAGAGAGAAAGTTCAAATCAGTTTTCTTAGTTTGACAAACTAAAGTTGTTGTATTTTAGCACACAAAATAGTGTCTATGTTATGTTTTCTTTACTATTCTTTTTACGAGTGATTCAATTATGTGAACTATGTGCCTTCCTGTTCGCCGGGCCATGGTGAAAAACAGTTACTGGTGACAGCTGTGCATTGGATTAGACCAGGAGTTGGCAACCCACAGATCTGGAGCGCTACCCTTTTGGCTCCCTGGAGTCAAATCACAAAATTAAAAAAAAAATGCTGAAAGGAAAAGAAAGACTTTTAAAACACTTTTACTTGTATATGACTGTACCAAGAATTTCAACATTTCTGTCTACGAAGAATGGACCAATCATTTGCTTTCATTGCCAATAGGAATGAATGAATGAATTCATGAGTTAATTTATTTCGAATAAGAAAACAAAACAAAATAACAATAACAAAACAATAAAAAAAATTCACCGGAAATGTGTGAACACTGTCCAAAAAGGAGTAGGAAGATGTGTAAACTTGTTAAACTCCTACCCCCTTTTTCTCAAAAATAATTAAAAAAAAAATACTCTTTGCAAAATACTCGCTGATAATACTGCCAGCCAATAGAATGTGCATACGGTATCACGTGACTGCCTACCAAAAATCCGTGATGAGGTGAAGTCGCAAGCGTTGATGCACGAATGCGTGAGGGTGCACTAGATTGATATTCCACAGACTGCTTTAACATTCAGGTCATTGTATTGTTCATCTGTGTAGTAGCAACATGTGTTGTTCAAGTGGTTGAAGAAGTTACCGTCCAACTTAATACACACCTTACAGTTTGCAGTCCATGTTGATTGAATTTTTCCCTGCTTTCTCAGAAAGCATGCTTTCCTGGCAATGTCTGCATTTTTCTTAGTAAAGTGCTCATTCACATACACATCTCACCCCTTGAGCTTTCTTCCTTGCTTCAGGAATGCATACTTCCTACTATGGCACACATCAGTGTCACTGTTATTTACTGAAATGCCTTTGCTTTTGAAAAATGTAATCACCTTTTGCTCGATGTAATCCTGGTCAGAGACGGTGGGTCCACCGCTGGCTGCTGGTGACTCCTATTCTGGGAGCTGTCGATGTCGACGGGCTGTGGAGGCGCTGCGGTTCGGCGGCAACTCGGCTGTCTGGATGGAAAACGTGGATTCGGTTCGAATCCCGGCCAGAAACACGGCCCGGTGGCGTCTTGTTTTCAACTTTTCAGCTTTCACAAAATTCCCTTGGCTGGATCAGATACAACATACAGAGACTGACATCTTAGGGCCAGATCAGTAAAACACAAGGCGATGGCCGTGAGACACACGGAAGTTCACCTCGATTACGCATTTGAGTAGAAAGGTGGGTGAATATTCTGGTGTCTTGAAACATAAATTATATCATCTCTTGTAAATCCAGAGAGCTTTAATCTCAGTTCTCTGGTCCTCGCTTTCTATATGCTGCGACCAGTAATTTTTTGTGGCTCCCGACAGATTTCATTTTAGTTTTTTTGGATCGATATGGCTGTTTGAACATTTTTGGTTTTGACCCCTGGATTACACTCTTTCTCCGATGAAATGCATTCAATTCTTGAGCTCGTGCCATCACCAACTAAACAACAAATAAAACACACACTGCTGGGATTTCTCTCTATTGCATCAATGATGCCTCCTAGCCTCTGACAGCTACACCAGTATCAAAGGGCAAGTGTTCATTTAAGTTCCAGGAGCAAATCCATTATTTCCTCTGTGCCTCTTCCTGTTAGTGTGTAGAGGTGATTGTGCTTAGGTGAATGGAGGTGCGCACATTTATTCATGGTTCACCGTACATTTCTAAGGCAATCAAAGGCACAGGTGTGCTGCAGGTCTTGGCCTACTTCCGACTAATTCTGTGTTCATCCTGCCACATATCGAACGAGGTGAAAAGTTGTATGTCACTGAGGGGAAATGTGGAAAAAGAAATATTTCAACCGTTTATCATACTTTTTTCTTCAGTTTCTCACAGTCATCCTCCTCTCGGATGATTCTCTCCAGATCCAAAACTCCCACTGCAATCCTATTTTCCCTCATTTGTCTTTAAACATTCATCTTCCTTTCCTCAGCCTCATTTAAAGCGTACATGGAGCGATTAAATAGAAGCCTCTATCTGATGACTGTCATTACATGCATACATGAAAGACAGAGCCTCTATCAAGGCCTGAGAAAATGGAATACGAGAAATGGAAACATCACATTTCCTCAATCAATGCATCTTTACTGTATTGCCATCTGTGTGTGTGTGTGCGTGCGTGCGTGCGTGCATGTGTGTGTGTGTGTGTGTGTGTGCGTGCATGTGTGTGTGTGGTGTGTGCGTATCTGTAGGTTTTAGGTAACAACAATCCATAGGGAAGATGCACCACCCGATAAACAACGCAGCTCTACTAGATCATCAAAAATAAAAGACTGCTCTGCAGTTCTGTTATCGGTTGCTATGAAAACAAGTGGACTGTGAGATACTGAAAGAACTGACATTGCAGTACTTATTTTCTTTATGTGTGCGTGCGTTTTATATATATATATATATATATACACACACACACACACACACACACACACACACACACACACACACACATATATATATGATCCCTGAAGGAGAATAAGGATTTCACTCTACACACAGGTTAGTAGTTGCATGGATCTACAGTATATATAGTGTGTACAGGTCCGTAACAGACACACACACACACAGGGCCTGTGGGCATGCAGGTGAGGGGGAGATAGAGTGGCAGGCAGCTCCTTCTTCGTGGTGCGCCTCCAATGAGCAAATTGTAAAGGGGACAGCGCCTTGCTCATGGGCGCCTCGGTAGTGCTCGGGAGGTGAGCTGATCCCTCCCCTTGTTCACACTCCGAAGTGACTGGGTGGGAGCGTGAATCAAACCACTGATCTTGGAACATTGCATGACCCCTCTACCACTGAGCCACTGCAACCCGAAAGAGATGTACCGTTCCTGGAGCTACTGCAATACCAGATCGATGCGTGGAGTGGACGGAGCAAGCCCCTATTTCATCTCTCTGTTCCAAAAGTCAATTTAACATATGTGGACATATCAGATATGAAGCTGATAAGAACTGATACCACACTTGATCTTAGCCAAATGGACGAGAAGCATGATTTCGGATTTGTCAAAAAAACAGAGGGGAGAGGGTTTTTCTTAAATCATGAAGAAAATCATCAATCAGCACCCCACATTCTTTTTCTGGTTAATGGTAGGCCCTATGAGCATGAAGTCAACAATTGAACATTCACATTTAAGACAAACCTGAACGCATGAAACATAAACTTTGCCGGCCATGATGTTGAAGATGGCCTAAATAAGCTTCAGGACCATAAATAAGAGCCAGTCACACAACCATGGCAAGAGGATTTAGTCTAATACACTCAATAGATTAAGATTTTACGTCATGTCAAAATAACTCCGTAAATATAAGACTAAGTGAAGAATTTGTTCCGGTGTTGGACTTCACAAGGCTTTTTCGGCTTTCCTTTTGGCGCATCATCTGCAATGTTTCAAGCTTCTTTTAGCTGCATCTCAGCAAACTTCTGAGCAGGGAACCAACACACATTTATGTGCATGGGAAGTTCCAGACTGCCAAAAACTGCAATGAAATCTCACATATATGAACACTGCAAAATCCAACAGACTTCAAGTTCTCATTGTGCATTAAATCAAGCAAAAATATCAATATTGGTTATGTGCTGTATGTGAATAAATGTGTATGTGCTAAACACCTGCCCCAGAGTCCTGGAGTTCACTCTACACAATCATGAGTCTTTTTATTCCCACAACTCCTAAAGAGTTCAGTTAGTTCATCATCAAAAGCGGTAAGAAAACTTAATGTTTTCTTACCACTTGTGTTGAAAAAACTTAATGTGTTTTTTAAACACAAAACAGCCCTGCCATAAAGGCAGCTCTTGAGAACATCAGCTGGAGAAATAAACATATGGATCATGTTTTACCCTCAACTAGCTCAAGTGATGAGGTCTTAATGACGTGTGAGGGCAGCTGTATAATCTCTCATGCACTGACAAACTCACTGAGCATGCAGAACCTGAAATATAACAACGGTGTGTCTAAGAGCACTTATGTCAAAGACAATTATGAATCCTCATGCAGATTTATGATGGAATATACAAATCACAAATGTTTTTCTTTCATATCACGCTGTAAAAATGGGTGATGATGGGTGTCAGTTCATTTGTCGTGCTAGGTATTGCAGGTGTAGCAGTCTTGTGTGTACTTAAATTGCAATAATAGCTCAAAAAACATTTTTCTAGCCTGACCCTGAACTCTGGGAAACATGTAAAGAATGTTTTGCAATATCAACCACTGATACCTCATGTTTTCTAGAGGATACCAGTCAGTCCCATATTAAGCAATAGCATGTATGAACCAAAATTACTGTCAACAATATAGAAGACACTCTTAATACTCTAAAGTTTGTTTACATCCAGTAAACTAATTTGTACAATAAAGATAATATTTTCATTATTTATTTCCTCAAAATTGACAGTAAAAAGAAATTAGTTCTTGCTATCTGGATAATATAAAACTAACAATGAGTTTTTCTTCTTCATTTTTCTTCTTGTAGATGAGACAATCAAAATCGCCACTTATTGGCCTTGTGGGTCATGGGTCTGCTGGGGCCCATCCCAGCTGGCTATGGGTGAAGGATGGGATACACCCTGGATAAGACACCAGTTCATCACAGGGCCCAACCACAAGTTCAACTGCATAATTAAATTGTTACTAAGAGCAGCTCTGAAGGGAAATTAGTTGACTCTTAACCTTTTATAGTGCACTCATCAAAATACTTTGAAATTTCAAAAGTTCAACCTTAGAGCTTTGTTGGGGGACCATAACAAAACTTTATTATTATTTTTTCAATATCGTGTAGAAAATCAAGTGACCACAAAATAAACACCTGCCCAATAAAGGGTTAATGAAATGCCATAGTTATTACTCATTACTTTGAGACTTTTGAAAAGGCATTGAAGCATCATATAGTCAGTCAGTCATTTTCTTAACCCGCTTAATCCGCTGACGCGGGTCGTGGGGGAGCCGGTGCCTATCCCGGCAGTCTCAGGGCGTGAGGTGGGGGACACTCCGGGCACGACGCCAGTGTACCGTGGAGCCACACAGAGACAAACAATCACTCGCACACACTCACTCCTACGGTCAATTTGGGACCGGCCAATCAACCTAAAGCACATGCTTTTGGAGGTGGGAGGAAGCCGGAGAACCCGGAGAGAACCCACGCAGACACGGGGAGAGCATGCGAACTCCGCACAGAGCAGGACTCGAACCCGGGTCCGCCGTGTTGTGAGGCGACAGCGCTACCCACTGCGCCACCGTGCCGCCCTGAAGCATCATATATTCATTGAGAAATAGAGCCACTATTCTGTATCTGCCACTATGTACCTGTTAGGTACCGTTCTATATATATTTTTCTATGCATATCTACCAACATTACTTCTCGAGCTCTGTTTCATGCCTGAGGAATTTGAGAGGAAACCGAGTTAGTATAACACTGCAGTAAAATACTTGCCTGTAAAAACAAGTGTATCACAAATAACTAAGAAGGTGAAATATTGTCTCCATACAAGAGATTTCCCATAGTGGATGATTACCCAATTCACCTAAAGACTCTCTGAACATTAAATTTTCTTTCCGCTCCATTTTATTATAGAGACACCTCAAAAATCATTCACTAAATATAAAAATCCTGTCAGATTTAATATCACCCAATGTCTGACATTGCAAGAGGGTGGCTATTTTAATGCTTCATTTTTTATTCTTTTAATGGTTAAACAAAATACTCCGCCCCCACCCCTCAAGGCACTAGAATCTCTTCCCATCTCCCTTTATTCCAGATAAAAGCTTCCACCACCAAGGTCTTTTTGACCTCAGGAGAGCTGGCGGGATCAGACAGCACCTGCTTTGCTTGCATTTTCGCTGCACTAGCTTTGGGTGTCTTATCTGTGTCATTTTTCATTGAATGAATCGAGGTTCTCTCATCCCTTTGGGCTCCAGGGTACGAGCACGCCCACTTTCTGGTGTTGTTGAGGTTTTTATGCTGACTAAATGAACATGTAAGAACACCTACATTGTTAGGGATGACATGCAGGCCTCTCTTGACACGCTGTTGTGCTTTTAAAAACACATATACGTATATGGAAGCACACATGCAATATGTACCAAACGCCCTGTGACTGATGGCAGAGGACAAAGGGGAGGGACAGTTGTAAAATATCACATTGCTGCAGACATCAGGTTATATCATAACACTGGAGCAACTTTACTGTAAATATAGAGCAGATGTCCATGAGTTAAGTGAAATCTTTCCAGTGCAACTATCCTCAATTTACATGAGTATCACATGCAGATATTTTAAGACCTCAATTCTCATGCTGGGCAAAATGCCTTTCAGAACCATTTCACCTGGCACTACTCACATGGAAGAAAATGATATCTACGTCACACCTGTAGGAGACCTGTAACATGACTCGTGACTCGATTGTCTACGTGTTTCATTGGACTTCAAAAACTTCTTCATCTCCATGTTTGCACCAACATCTTGACTAAATCATTACACAGTGAGTTGGCATATGATTGAGTGCACAAGGTGAGGTACTTTGCTCTAGAGTCATTTCCTCCTGGCAGATATTGATGTACACACTTCGCTTCACATTAACCTCAACCTTAATGGTGGAGTAAAGACATAAATGAGTAATATTATTCTTCAAGCACCCAACTTCTCATGCATGTGATATGTAAAAATACCATTATTGGCAGTTATACCTATGTAAAAATGCCTTTTATTGTAATCTGTTTTTTAATGTTGATGATTTTTTGTAAAAAAAAAAAGAAAAAAAAGAAAAAAAAAGGATATTATTTTACTATAACTGTTAGTTAGCTTACTCTGGTTTTGTGTGCTAATGGGTTAGCTGGATGAACAGCTGATCACAAAACATTCATTCATCTTCTTGAAGACATCTCTTTAGTCACTTATCCAAAATAAAGGTCAACGTACATGCTGGAATCTATTACAGCCAACTAGTGGTGGCAGGCGAAGTACACTCTGGATGAGTAGCCAGTTTATTTTAACCAAATAAAAAGACAAACAAAACAGCAATAATGTATGCATAATGATTTGTATCACACATATCTTCAGATTCCCCAACGTTTAACTGTAATTATGATCAGTCAATCAACACTGAGTGATATTTAACAGTGAACTGCATTGTTAGCATAAAAACTTGCAGCAACACAAACAAGTAGATCTGGATAATAACAGACCCACAGTTTACTGGCAAGCCTCTTAGCGCCACTTAACTGACCTCTCAGCTAATGATGCACCACTTAATGTTTGGAAGTCTGCTACACAACGTCATGACAGCGCATAAATGCCCAACTGACTATCTCTTAACGATTACTAATTATCCCAAAGGAAGCAATTAAACTGGGGGAAAAAAATGAATGCAGGGGTCTATCTCAACAAGAGTGGGTAATTACCATACTTAATACTCTCCCCAATATCAGATACATTTGGCAGCACAACCCCAAAGGCAGATGAGAGCATTACTCTCTCAAGAAAACAATACTGGAACTTAAGGTGCTGAGCCATCATGTCCTGGAACTAGCTGTACCAGAGACATTGAACACTATAAAAAAAAAAGGGGGGGGGGGGTCTGTTCCACTTGCTACCATTAATAAGCTCTACATTGTGCCTTATTTTATTAATTCATTGCATTGCTGCCCAATTAAAGTGTAGGCAACCATGGGAGAGCTTTGACGAGCTCAAAGAAACTCTCAATGGACAACTTGCTCTACTGCTACAGACAATTAAAACATTTCCTTACATTTAGGCAAAACTTTCACATTCTCAAGGGACTCTTGAGCAAACCAGGCATCTTATCCAATTTCCATCAGGATAAAAACATACTCTACTACTGTGTCTACTACCAAACGGATGTCGGGATGAGTGACCAGACAGTTGTTTTACTCTGACGTCATTGGTCATTATAGAATATAACTTATCCATGATGACCTGAGAGGTGGCATCCCAGTTCCAAAGTTCCCAGTTCCCAGTTTTGGCACAATTTATTTATTGATCCCAAACTGGGAAATTTACCTACTATAACAGCAGGTCAAACACAGAGACAGAGTCAAGCACACACAAAAATGAAATACAAATATAGACAAGACAAATATAAATAAAGAGAGTTATATGCAGCTCGGTCTACCCGGTGCAGTTTGTTGGAGTTAACAAATAGAAATGAGGTAGATGAAATTGAGTACAAATACGTGCAAGTTATTACTGTGCAGTGGATTATGTGTTTCAGAAGAATGAGTTGTTGCACAGGTTACTGCTGTAGGCATGAAAAATTTCCTGAAATGACTCTTGCGAAAGCGGAGCCAGATAGGTCTGTTAGAGCTACGTTTCCATCTGTTCTGATTCATTCACTTTCTCTAACTGCTTATCCTGTGTATGATTATCTTGTGTAAGTGTATGGTGTATGGTTATAAGAGAAAACTGGACGACCTTGGAGGGAACGCACACAGAACTGAACAATGAAAGGTCCTCAGGTGGATTTCAACCTCGGATCATCTTGCTATAAGTGAACTGGACTACAATGCCACTACTACCTTCTGGTGTTGAAGTTATTTTCCTTTTTATTTGGTCCAAAAGACTATGTTCTCTTTGAATTTTATGACACTGTGCTCGGTTAGACTAAATTGGAGCTGAAGAGAATATTTTGATAGGAGAAGGACAGTTTAAACCCACTGTATGTTGATGAAGTCTGCAAAACGGGCGGCAGTGGCTCAGTGGTAGAGCAGGCAGTGGAGCGGGTCGTCCAATGTTCCTAAGATCGGTGGTTTGATTCCTGCTCCCGCCCAAAAAAACAACCTTAGTGTGAGCCAACAGTGGGAGGTGCCAACTCACCTCCGGAGCACTGCCGAGGCGCCCTTGAGCAAGGCGCCGTCCCCCTTTACAAGTTGCTCATTTGGGCGCTCCACAAAGGGGTTGCCCGCCACTCTACCTCCCCCTGCGTGCCTACAGACCCCCTTGTGTGTGTGTGCTACTGGGGCCTGTACAGACTAAAATTTATGCATGCATTTGAAGTATTTACTAACTAAAGTGTGCTCTTAATTTCCCTTCGGGATCAGATCAGTATATATTAAAAAAAAACTGCAAACTGTCAGGAACACAGATGAATCCTCGGAACTGCATCAGGCAAAATCAGACAGGCTGCAAGAGAAAACCAAAATAATTTAATTTTTTATTTAATTTTTCATTTTTAATCTTTAATTTAATTTGATACACTTATAATCCCCGAAGAGAAATTAATAATGCACAATCTAGTTTTTGTTAGTCAATCAAATCACACACCTGCATGTTAGTGTGTATGGGTCTCTGTAATACACACTACCACACACAAGGGGGCCTGTAGGCATGCAAGGGAGGTAGAGTGGCAGGCAGCCCCTTCTTGGTGCGCCTCAAATGAGCAATTTGTAAAGGGGACGTCACCTTGCTCAAGGGTGCCTTGGCAGAGCTCCGGAGGTGAGCTGACACCTCCCACTGTCAGCTCACCTACGGGTATTTTTTTGGGCGGGAGCAGGAATTGAACCGCCGATCTTGAATCATAGGACAACCCGCTCTACCGCCCGCTCTACCACTATATTCTGTTTGCTTCAGAAATGTTCTGTATTTTTTTCATCAGGATCATTCAAGTCTGGCAAAAACACAAAACTAAACACATTGCTTTGTAATATCTTGTGATTTCATCAACTAGGACTGCTCATGCTTCCAGACTGAGGACATCCATAGCCTAGCTATTCCTATCTTTTGATGCTTTTGTGTGGATGTTGTCCATTTGTGTTGTGCTGTGTCTTCAACAGAACCATTCTTCCATCTATTTCAAACAGATGATTTTTCTGGTCCATTAAAATGAGGGTGTTTATCTCTTGAGCATGCACACCAGGACAGGTTTTGTGCCATTCTTAAAAGAAGCTAGAATGTACTTCAGTAATCTTCAGCATCCTTTCTGGACGCAGAGACTGTTCTCAAAAGGATTAGTACGTCAGAGGCATCCACATAAAGTACCAATGGAATTGTGAAGTCATTCATAACTAAGGAGGCAATTTTGCTTGAAGTGCTCACCATCTGTAAATGTTTCATTCATCTGTGTTTTCATTCAAGCAGAGCATGCTTTGTTTCTGAATGTCTTCTATTCAATCAGTATTATCAGGGCATAATTTCTGTTTGTTTCCAAAGATCCACAAAGAATCATCACATTTTCTGGAACCTGTTTGAGCACATCACCATTAAGGAAGCTTGAAATTGAACATATATCACATTTTGCAATTTAACTGAAGACTTGCAAATATTTTTTTTTTCTACACTAGGATGTTTTTGAAGGGCTATTTTGTAATCACACTACAAGAAAGAGTGGCTGTACTTAAAAGTATTTTAGAAAGACTAATTACCATTTCCCACTGCATTAAAAAAAAATGTATCTGTTTCAAAAGGAAACCTACGAAAACCAAAATAGGTGGAGAAATTGCCACGCTAACCCCTGAAGGTATCACATTTATTCCACTGTCCTTTAATCCAGCAGCTGAGGGAGAGCACAGTAAGAGACACACACCTACAAAGAAATAGTGTGTGGGTCTAGCAGCGCTCAAATACCCAACTAATTCAAAGTAAAGGCAGTTCCCAAAAGTGTCATCACATAGTACCTCAACTAAAGCTATAAAGTCGAGTGGTGGGGTGGGGTGAGGGGGCGACTAGTTCCAGAGGGTCCAAGTCTTCATGTAGGTCATTTCCTGAAAAGGGTTTAAATATAGCAAAGGCTTTCTTTCCAAATCACAGCTGCACTTTAGAGAGAGTGTGCAATTAATGTTGGACAGTGTGAGCGTGAAGAAAAGGTTGTTTTTCTATCAAGATTGCTGGTCAGAGTAATGTTGTGTGCTGCGTCTTGAAGCTGCTGATGTTAGGTAGCTATTAAATAGAAAAGAACAAGACTTGATAGTACACCGCAAGTGCACAACCTTTACGCCCACCATAGTGATTTTTACACTGATACAAGGATTGCTTCTGTCCCATTTTAATCAATACTTGCACCGGCCATGTAATAGCAAACCGGGACATCATGTCAAGTAATTAAAAATGAAACGACACTACAGGGACGGCCAGAGTAAAGCAGGCATATACTGAAAAATGGACAATAAACTACACCCTGTGGGTCCCCACATTTGAAGTCATGCCTTAAGAAATGAGAAGCTGTCCTTACATTACCCCTACATTTTTCAGATCTTCATAAAAACAGTCCAGCACATGCAATGGGTTTCACAAATGTGAACAGTTAATGACAGGCATCTTTCAAATGTCGATCAGACTGTTTTCTGTATTTTCTATCATTATATGAAATGGTAAAATTTCAGTTATTGCATAATTGAACATGTAAACATGTGGCTAATATTCCCCATGTGATCAATTATATTGTTTATTTTTCTTTTCTTCTTCAGTTGGCTTTTCTCAAGAAAATTACTATTTCACATAATTAGGACTATATATTCACATAGTGCTACATTATATCTCTGCATTTATTGGAAAGAAAGGGTTATGCATGCTATACATTGAAGTACATTAAAGTTTAGTATTACCATGTTTTGGCCCTGGGTTGAGAGGCCTCAGTAGAAAGCACAGTTGACATCGTATCATACAAATACAAATAATTTGACCCAAAATATATCAGATACAGCCTGAGGCATGTGATTGCCTGCTCGCTTCTCAAATTGAACCCAATCCAACACATAATTGTCTTTCAACTGAAAATTCATTTCAGTGTGCAGATGCTGTTGTGCATTTCTGCCTCTTATTCCTATGTTTTACTTGGGAAGAGTCACAGTCAATCGTTTAGTAGAATAATATTCTATCTGGACAACCTTGTAAGAGTGTATTTATGAATCTTTTCACTTATTTTCCCACCCTTTTCCTCAGGAGAAGCTGAGCATTCTGTGAAAAAAGATTGTGAAACTCGTTTATAGTGCCAAAATGAATCAATGTTTCGAGAGATCAAATATTCAAATATTTTTGATTGGTATAATGGAAATTCCTTAGTCCTGAGGGTTTTGGTGTTCTATATCTGAATTGGTTTCAGGATATCATGGCAATGTGAAATTGATGATTTTGTCTGTACCACATTGGTAAACAGTCAATAACTAATTTCAGGATCCTACTGCCAATGATAATTCAATCTAAAGTTGTTGGTAATCATTGCAAGATTTTGCGGAGAAAAAGTACAGGATATTCCAATTACTTTTTTACAATGTGCTTTGTGGCATTTGGACAGAGCTATTTGGACAGTTGTTGTTTTTTTCATCTAAAGTTTTATTGTGATAGTCTAACCAGACATTATGTTAGTCAAAACATGACACTGACGTGTCGGACAGATGGCATACAACATCCTTTGGGGTGATGCTAGTTGCCTGTTCTTTCTTCTTAATTTGCCCACTAATGTTTGAGCAATCTTTTTATTTGCATTAATTGTAGCTCACTCAGCCACATGGCTAAATTGCAACTGACAAAAAAAAAATAAAATATGTGCATGCAATCAAACCCAAATCAAGACAACCAGCTCCGAACTGTGCATGTCTGTCTTGAGAAACTGGGAGGGTGGTTATGGATATCTCCAGCTGTGCAGCTGATTGCAAATGCTGGAATAATGGAGCTGATTGCATAATATGCTTCAAAAGATCACATGCTGTTTCCTTAGTGGCATATTCCCCATCCAAGTAAGATGAAAATATATTTTACGTCCAGATGGTGTTTTAAAATTTAATATAAATGGTAGCTACAATACCTTTGGGAATTTCTGTCTGATTGTTTTTTGGTAACTTCTTCGATTAATAAATAAATAAATAAATTTGTGAAGGTGAAGTTTTGTCAATGTGTTGGGTGTTTTCAACTGAAAACACTAGGATGGACAGTCATACCTCACCTTTTTAATTTTGGATCAACAGGTCATACTGAAATATAAATGTAAGTTCATTTAACCTGAGCTGCAGCATGCTGAAAAAAGGTTGTTTTGGCATTTCATGGCAGCATTGTCTCTTCTGTAAGAGACGCTACATGGAAATCGTTCATCTAAATTATTTATTTAAAAATGGATGACGATGGAAGGGGTATCACTGATATGCTACTGGTTTGATGCAGGTTTCCCAGTAACGTTGACTTGATTGATGGGACATTCTTTGCCATTTGGGCCTCACCATAACAAGGGAAGCTGCTTTTACATCATTTTCCTGCCTGCTGCAGAGGTAAGCTACTGCATCAAGTGTCATAACTGTTGTGTGCTGTGATTTAGTCCAAAAAGAAAAAGGAAGCAGCGACCTTTTCAACTTTTCATGTGATGTTCTCACCAATGAATGGACAGCCCTGGAGCCTCTGGGGTTGGAATAGGTCTTAACAGGTAGCAAGCTGTCGAATGCCTCTAGGCAGGTGCTGGAGGCAAGGGAACCCCTTGTCAGGTGGCTCTTTCATCATGCGGGGCAGTGGCTCATCGGCACATTGGGGAAAAAAGTGTCCACAATCAGCGTTTTGCTGCACAAAATCAGTTTTCAGAATCTTTTCACTTTGTTTCCATTTGATATTATGAACAAGATTACATCACGTCAGGAAAAAAGGACGTTAATGAATCTTTTATCTACATCTCTCTCATCCCTCTTTATTGGAAGCCTTCAGCTTCTCTGGCTCAGGAAAAATGTCCATAGAGCCAAGAACCAGGAACGTTGTTGTAAGATTCCAAACTTACAGGCAATTAAGGAAAAACCAAGATAAATGATGGATGAAAGGTCCGAAAACATAAAAAATCTACACAAATAAATTGAAACAAATTGACAAGAAACAAATTCAAGAAGCTAATTTGCAGAAAAAGTCAAAGGCTGGATGACAACACGAGGTTCAACATAAGGCTGACTGACAAGGGCAGGAAAATGGCTTAGGAGAAAACAGTATACAGGTGACATCAATCAGGGTGGGGCATATGAGGGATGATGTGCAGGAAGTCTTAAAGAGAAGGACAGGTGGATGACACAAAGAAAAAGTCTTCATGAAAAACAAATGCTCTAATACCAAAGGAGGGAGAGAGAAAGAGAGAGAGACAGAGAGAAAGAGAGACAGAGAGAGAGAAAGAAAGAGAGACAGAGAGAGAAAGAGAGAGAGAGATGGGACAAATAGGAATAAAAATATAAGAAAGGAAATGGGGCGGCAGTGGCTCAGTGGTAGAGCAGGCGGTAGAGAGGGTCATCCAATGTTCCAAGATCGGTGGTTCAAATCCTGCTCCCGCCCAAAAACATCAAGAGAGTGAGCTGACAGTGGGAGGTGTCAGCTTACTCCCGGAGCACTGCCAAAGCACGCTTGAGTAAGGAGCAGCCCACCACTCTACAGACCCCTTGTGTGTGTTTGTGTGTTCAGGGCCTGTACACACACACACACACATATATATATATATATATATATGCATGATTCATTCAATTCAACTAGAGTGTGCCACTAGTTTCCCTTCGGGGATTAAAATCAGTATATAAAATTAAATTTTAAAAAAACAAAACAGTGCGATAGAGACCCAACATGAAGAAATTAAATTTCAAAATAAAACAGGAAGCTACAAACAAACGTTTTCTGGTATGAGTTTGGTTTGGGTTTTTTTTTTTTCACTATTAAAATACCATCAGACATGATTAACTGTCACTACACAATGATGTAATTACAAACAGGATTTTGATTTCAGAGCTGCAGAACACCAGAATGTATCGCTCCACGTTGAATTAGACATCAAGTACCCCGCCCACACGTCTGGTCTATTTTAATATTCCTCAGTAGGCCTATAATAAATTGACTGGACTGGCTTTTTGTCCTTCTAGGAGAGTTCTGAGCATAGAAAATTCTATCACTTCTACTTAAATCTGCTCTAAACTATAATGGATCAGATGAAAATGTAATTTGAAGAGGTCATCCATAGTCACAAACTCTCATAAAACTATAGAGGGACTCTTTAGTACTCTTTAGAGCTTTTTACTGCTTTTTACTGTATTGTAATTGTCAGTGTTTGTGTGTCCGTCCGTCCATCCGTTCGCCCACCAAATATTTTCACAACCCTTGCAGACAGAAAGACGAAACAAAAAACACATTACTCGAGCGGCAAAGGGGATGAAAATGAGATGATGACCTTGACCTTGAGAAAACTAGGTCAAGGTGAAATTTCAACTTTTGTACACTCAGGAACCAGATAAGATAGAAAGACGAGGGAGAAGGCCAGTGTGAGTAAGACCCTTGATCAAAGACAGTACTTTGATCTATGAAAGTAGGTCAGGGTAAAATTTGAAATCAGGGGTGTCGTGGGATGTTGCAGTCTCTGCCTGAATTGGTTCTAGTTTAAAAGTTGCAGTCTAACCCAACAGACATGAGATAGACACATAAGTCCAGTCTGGACACGTCAACAACTCATCAAACTCTCATCACACCAGCAGTCCTATAAGACAAAAAGAGGAGCCACAGAAGAGCCACATGTTGTGGTTTAACACACTTTCACAGCCATCATCGGTGCTGTCATCAGCTGGGAGAAGCCAGACAGACAAATGGCAACATCTTGAAGTACATAGCAGCTAAAGAGCCAGATATTTCTCTCAGGAATTACAAGAGTACACAATGGAACTATATTGGAGTTATATTTTCTTAGAGGTCTGACACAGGACTGAAATGAATGTAGCTTTTTTACTAAAACCTCTCCAGTTGTGTTATTTATATTTTCAGTCGTGTCTTTTTGGAGCTTTATATATATATACATTTTTTGATACTTTATTAATCTCATGAGGCAAAAATCTGTAGTTGCATTTGGCCCATCTCTGAGAAAGGGTGACTGGAGCGCAAACTGAGTTTCAGCCTATTGCTCAAAGATTCCTGGGGGAATCAGGGACCAAAACCGATGACCTTACGGGAGGTTGCACTCATACAGCACCATGGTAACCATGCAAAGTCCACTTGCTACACAAACTAGCATTCCAATACTTTCATACAGTGATGGCAGAAGTTGACATGTAAGATGTCACCTGCTCATAAGGAGCAGCAAGCATTTATATAATCACTCAAACACCAATGGAACACCAGGTGTGAACAAACTGGTTCACCTCAAATGGAGGAGATGCTGGGTATCAACTCAATGACCTTCTGATAAGTACACAAAGTGCTCCTCCTCCTTCAGAGCCAAGGACATCAAAATCATCCATGATTGATGTTGTGTGATTTATTTGTCCATACAAAAAAAAAAGAATCAATGCAGATTTATAAAGATTACTGGTTTCAGAAACATTAACTCACTGTGTTTCTGGTTTTTGATCACAATAAAGAAATACTGGTGGCCAGGAGTAGTATCATCCTTAGATTCTGGCCTTGTGGTTCTGTTCATTCTGCATCTTCTTCATCTCTTTTCATTCACAAAATCAAAGGTGTGACATAATTCATGAAGTTGGTACATAAACTGCCATCAGAAACTTTTTTCTTAGAAGTAGGTAGCTTCCTCTCATCTCTTTGCATTTTCTTCAGCATTCTATTTCATTCAAAGGACAACTTGCAAGGAAACTGACAGATGCGTGTAGAAGTCTTACAAACACATGGGATAAAAGGATCACAGAGCATTGCTAACAAGCGACCTCACATCAAATGGCATTTTAGATATGAAGCCATCTTAAAAGTTACCCAGATATTCCTCTACAGTTCTGCACATTAAGGGGTTCTACATCTGTGTTGGTCCAAGGTCAGTGTTTTCCTCTACCACTGCACAGTTTTATGCTGACCTGCAGAGAAAGTGACTGAGATTTTTTGAGGGAAACATCCAAATATGTGTGATAAACAATCACATCACACAAAGCAGTTATATAGTTGAAAAAATAATTTCAGCTTATCAAATCTCTGTATGCGGAGATGCCCACAGAGTTTAAAAACAGGCACACTTCTGTTTTTTTAAGCATGTCATATCAACTGACCTTCTCCTCATCTCAGTGTTTTTTTAATGATGTCATTGATGCCCCAAGTCTTACAATAAGTGTCTGTTTAATGGTCCAGGTACCTAATTTTGATTCAGTGACATTTTTCCCCCATAATAATCCATGTTATAATAGCATTCACATAAACTTTTTGGTATAATGGGCCTCCTGTGCTCCCATTTATTGCATATTCCTCCAGAGCATATCTTTATACACTTTGTTTATAACTTTGTACCAACAGCTTTAGGAAAATCTCTGAAATATAGATGAATGCATTTGTGTGTGGTTGATGTTAGCGCAAATTTCAAGCTGAAAGTACAGCTAAAGAACATAAAAATATGGCATTGTATTAAACAGATAAATAGAGACACAAGGGATATCACCATGCAACATTATCAGAGCAATCGGTCAGTTGATGCGATACACTGACCCATGGGAGAGATTTGTAGATTTTATAGACAATCTAGTGACTTATTTCACTTTAAAAACAGGTACCTCGTTATAAATGTATATTCCAACTATGCACCAGTGCCTTTACCTCAATCCGAGACTACAGGCTTGTATGAAATGAAAAGAAAATCACTAGATCATGAAAATAAAGCCCCAGGTGTCCCAACAGGACTTATTATTCATTTCCTGCTTCAGTTTCACCCTTTAAGGAAAAATCAATAGTTGAGTCAATAATCCCCAAAACTCATTCCTAAGAAACATGTCTGCCCCTCACACCCCCAGTTGCAGGTATGTTTGGGAGTGAACAAAGAAGTCGAGCTTACACATGACAGGTCTCCACTTTCCCAATAGCCAAGGTTATGATTGACAGAAGAGACTTACAGCTTAAACCCGGAACATGTCCCTTGGTTAGGTTTGGGTTCGGTTGGGTTTCCATTCACCATCTGCAGCTGAGGTTAAATGTGCATGTGTTTGAAATAAAAAATAATACATAATATTTACTTCTGATTAAAAGCAACGACTAAAGCTTGAAAAAATGCACACACCACCTTTTCACAAAACGTTACTGAAATATTTTAAATTTTTTAATTGATCCTGTTTAAAATAAAAAACATAACCGCCCACAGCTTTTGCTAGCCCAGGCAACAAGGGGGATGTTTTTTTAAGTTTAAAGAGAAAAACAAAACTAAATGAAAGTGTATGTTATCAGCACAGTTGGACACAATGCTATTAAAGATGAAATCATGTGAACATAGAGGATAAAAAATAAAAACCTAATGGGGCCAGGAGTTAAAAAATAAGCCACACTCTCTGCTATTGCAAAAGAGAAAAATGTTTTATGTCATTTTGTGGGGAGTGAAAAACAAGACAATAAAGATGATGGGAGAAAAACATACTGCCTGTAGCTAATGCACAATCTGTAATCACCCCACTGGGTTTGAAGAGCTTCTGTGTGCGTGTCTGTGTTTGTGTGCACAGGTGTCTCTTTTGGAAAGAATCAGGGAACTCATGAAAGTTAATGAACTCCTCTTATTCCCACTGTGATTGCCTTTACCTTAATTATCTGAGAAACAAAGTCACAACTCCGGAAGAGAGGGGTTTTAATTCACTTATCACATTACCTGCATTTATTCAGGTTGTTTGCAATCTGTGATATCACACAATCAAGGTTTTTGTACTTCTTAATTAAACTCTTAACGTGAGTGTTTTGCTGCTTTTGACACATGCTGCATTGTGTTAAATTACATATAACTCCAATATGATAGGGAATCTACCACAACACTTTTTCATCTCTTCAGGTGACCTGGTTGAGTCTGTCAGTTTGGTCTCATTGCAAACTGTCTATTTATAGATCGAGCTTCACACCAAATTAAACGAGGTGTGGTTCCCCTTTCGCACCAAGTGCACTGTGTTTATTTAGATGTTCGCTCCACTGCAGGAACTTCATCAATAATCCTTGTCATGTTCCTTTTCACAGCAGTGAGGATGACACCAGGGCTACTCTGCTGGGGTTTGTTACGTCCGTCCCACACGCTACAAATTCTGTCCAGTATTAAAAGACTAGGTGCTGTAACAATTCTCTGCCATTGTTTCATCCAACATTCCCCTGGATGAGCAAATCACCATCGGGTTGAAACAAGAACTGAAAACCCACTTGCAAGTTGAACTGGTTGGCTTCATTGTTGGATGAGGATCCTGGATATGGGACATGATAGATAAGTGTGAGTGAGATACGGGAGATAGATAGATAGAGAGAGATATATATAGAGATAGATATATATATATATAGAGAGAGTATAGAGAGATATAGATATACACATAGATATATATATATATATATATTGTATCGTATATATATTATATATAATAATAATTTTATATATATATATATATATATATATATATATATATATATATATATATATATATATATATATATATATATATATTAAATGATTAATTCAATAAAAAGCTTTGGTGATTTTATATTTATTGAGAATCAGGAGAAGAGTCCGTTGTTGCAGTAATTGCGAATGGCACATCCCCAGAGTTGCAGAAATAATTTTACTCAAGCAAAGATGTAATTCCCTAACAACATTTTTAAGGAACAATCCTCTTAATTCACAGAAGAGCACCAGTCCGCCAACAGCACGCTGAGACAGTTGGCAGACCAAGTCAAAAGCTGCCATTGCCTGTGCCGTCCTTGGGTTAGTCAGATTTGCTACAACTGCCAAGTGATTCACCACCCTGACACTCAAGATGTCAGCGAAACAGGACTAATGATCCACATCCCACAGCAAAGCACATGAACGTGGGCCTGGATAGCGGGACACGTCAGGATGAATCTCCCTAGAAAAAAGGCTATTCCTTCTTTTTGCTGTGGTCTTTTTTGCTGGAAGAGATTATTGTATTGCCAAATATGTCACAAAAAAGTTATTCGTGTAGAGACACAGTTCATTTTCAGAATATGTGGCAAAAGTCCATTGTAATACATGATCTATCTATCTACCTATCTACCTATCTATCTATATCTATCTATCTATCTATCTATCTATCTATCTATCTATCTATCTATCTATCTATCTATCTATCTATCTATCTATCTATCTATCTATCTATCTATCTATCTATCTATCTATCTATCTATCTACATTCAGTCATCATCAACATATTCTACACATTCGGTTGTGTTTTATTGTAATTTATTTATTTTATTTATTTATAAAATAAATTGGTTTTGTCATGGTTCTGTGTCAGCAAAATTTGCTTTTCTTTGAGCAATTTTTTAGTCAGGAAGAAAGTGGTAGGGCATCTCAATATCTAAGTTACTAAAAGGAAGATGTGTCTCCACTGCAGCACCTCTGAATTTTAGATGCTATTTATTGTATCAAATATCCCTCTGCTCCCGAAAATTCAGAACAAGATAAAACAAACTATGATTAATGCCTTACTTGAATGGTTTAGAAACTTAAAGGGCCAGAGTTTAGGATCTGATGGCATCTAGTGGCTGCTTCCTGTTCAATTTTGAAGTTGTTTTTCCCTCACTGACATATCTTTGTTCTGACTTCTTCTGATTTAAATTACTTCCTGTCATTTATTTTGTTAATTATCTATTTTGCCTTTCAGTGTTCTGTGTTTGCACCTCTTGTACTTCCTCTTTCCTTCCTCTCCCTCCTCTTTCCTTTTGTGTCTGTGATTCTCTGTTACACATCAACTGTTCTTTGCTCTTCATTTTTCTTCCACTTTGGTTTCCATCCCCATTTTTCCTCTCCTTTGTGGACGTCAGGTTCTAAGCACCTGTGTCTCGTCGTTTCTTCTTCCCTGTGCTACCTGTTTTCCGTTGTCTCATTATCTATCTCTCATTGTGTATCATCTATGTGTGTTTGTGTTCTTAGTTGCCAACAGCAAAACATGTAAAAACAGAAAGCGGACAAGGATGAAGCCACTTGTTTGATTTTCCCAAGGGAACTAGTTTCAAAACTTCAGATGTAGTTAATTCTACCGGATGTAATATTACAACTTTATGGATATCAGCTGTCACTCAACACCAGTGAAGAAAAAGATAAATTTATAAGTTGCCAGTTGCCTTCCTTGAACTGAACGCTGTAGAAAAGGGCCAGCTATCTTTGTAGATGCGTGAGGCTCACCCACAACAGTTCCTTTTTCAGATAATTACACTGAACATAATAATTATAAATTGACTATTACATACCATTCACCATGATGGATTCCAATCTTAAATGTTTGCACACCCATGATTTGCCCATACCGGTATTTTTCTTTTGTACTTCATAATAAGACCCCCTATAGGAATTGTGTAGGCATGTGCAAAAAACCGTGATTGACATCTCACTTTCCTTTTACTTTTATTGAACTTTTCAAAGTGGGTTGACTCACACTGTCACTCCTGGAACTGTGAGTCTGATGACATCATGTCGCATGGTATAGCTCCATCCATTGTGCGCCTGGTTTGCAGTCAACCTTGACAGACCAGCTAGCTTTCACATACACTGTAACTTTAGATCTGGATAAATGAGGGTTGAAGGATTAATTGGCGGACACCTTTGGCCCATGCATCAATAACTTGTCTCTTAATTTATTGCAGGAAGCCTGTCAATGTTAGAGACTGTTTACTTGAGGTCTACTCAATCCAAATCACTGAATGACTGAGTGTGCAGAACCAGTATTGTCAGTAAATAACACATCTGGTGTTACGCGGGTCATTTTTGCTATCAACAAAAAGTCAAACCCCCCCACCCCCACCCCACCCCCCATTTACCAGTTGTACTTACAGTAAATGGCAAATAGATCACATTCAAAAGAGACTCACTCCATTCAAAGAATTGAAAGAAATAAACCATTATGTATTCACATGATGTATTCATGCTAAAGTGCTACAGACTGTGTCAAGACTACATAGTTATCTAAACAAAACACAAATGCACCTGACTTGCATTTATTGAATTCCTGAAACACTGGAATTTAGTTAATTAACAAAGGTGAAGTTGTGAATTTCCAAGTTTTTGAATCAATAAAGTATATATATCTAACTGTCTGTCTGTCTGTATGTATGTATGTCCATCTGTTTTTCTATCTAAATGTTTTATTAAACTACATGATTGGACTATGATTTCACAAAATTAAACATCAGACATATAGCATCCATGTGCTATGATGGCCTTTAATTTCCTCTCTCCCAACCTGTGCAATAATCAGCATCTTGATATTCTACACCATTCAGGTCAATGGATTATCTCCATCAAGATAATGATCAATATCAATATTGAAAAGTAAAATGTAAAAAGGAAAAAGAAATGTAAAGCAAATAAACTATTTGCTCAATTTTTGAAATTGAGCATCTTAAGGTCGTTTAACATATTCAGAACAGGAGCCAGCCAGCCAGTTTTGTTGATTTTTTTTAGCGTTTACGGACAGAATCTTCCAAATTGAAATATCATGCTGATAAGGAGAATTTACCAGGCTTAACTATCTGCAGTCTTTAGCTTTGAGTTGCTCTTCAAGGTTACACAAAAGTGACCTGTATAATAGTTTGAAGTTCCCCAGAGAACCAAGCTAAACCAACCTTGTAATGTGAAAGGAAATCCAGAATGAATTGGATGACAGAGCCATTTTGACCTTCAATCTTCAGGGGCATTCATGACTGTTGTCCAATCTGCAATGAAAATCTGGGGATGAAGTAGTAGTAGTACAAAATAAATAAATAAATAAATAAATACAATGAAATTTTTAAAAAAAATTGTACTACAGGTTTAAATGACATAATTGTAGCCCAGGTGTGACACAATATGACCATAGAATATGAAGGCAACAAATAATGATTTGGTCCGAAATGCAATTTTAAATAATTGTTCAGAACTTACGGTACATGGGAAAATCAGCCAATTAGAAGAATGTGGTTAATTCCCCCTTCCCAAGCTAACAAAGAGATAGGTACAGATGTACTGTACACGGAATGCCCACCATTTTTAGGGTCACACAACAAGAATCCATGAGGCTGTGATTGTCTAAGCAGAAACAGCGAATTTCTGAAGGGCTCCACCAGATGTTGTTTGAAGGTTGTTGGATGAAAAGGAAGGCATTAATTCAAAAAGAGTCTGAACTTCACATGAACTAGACAGATCTTGTTTCGGTCACACACGTAAGAGACTTTTGACAGTCGACAGGTGACGGGGGAGATATTTCTCTGCAGGCATCTGGATGTGGTGTGACAGCGTGGATGCAGACGGCCCTCCGCTGGTTTTTAATACATTTTTCTCGACAAAGATGAAACACTATGCAAAGAGACTGCCTGTCACACGTTGGTCTCATTGGACCAAAAACATAAAGAAACCTATCACACTCACGCCCCCCGCAGGTTGATTGCAATCTTTCCTTCTCAGTTTGTTAACCAGTGTGACACAATCGTTACATTTTTTAAAAAGTGTATTGTCTGAAATCGAATGGAAAATTGAAATTGAGCATTGTGTTCTACATCTGAGTGGCTCTATATCCCTCCTGTGTTTAGTGAAGTGTCTATCTGTCACAGAAGGGGACCGAAAATTGTTGTTTTCCCAATACCATATAGGATACCATATGCTGCTGTAATAAACAAAATCTATATGAGAAGAAATGTTTGTTTTCTTTGTTCTAAACTATCTACCATTCAACTGAACATCAGTACATTCTCTGTAAGCATTTCCTCCAGTTATGAAAAGGTTGTTTTTTTTCCATTTCGTGGCAGACTGTTGAGAGCAGAGGTATAATGATGAAAAAATGGAAAATTGGGAAAATTGAGCTTGTGCACCTTTTAGAAACTTCAGTATATTGCACAGCAGGTAGCATATACTTATGTTTTCACTGCGAGTTCACTGAAATGCAGGGTATTCCTAGTTCGACCCTCCCTGCTGTTAACCCCGGTTTAGTCTTTCTAAGATGGAAAGTCATTGCTGTTCTACCAAGGTGACTCATCTCAGCCTAACGACCATTTCCTGTCGTTAATACGGGGGCATAAAGGTGAATGCACAGAGATGCGGCAAATGAGGATGGTCTTGATGTTCCCCAAATGCCACGGGGTAATAATAGCTGATGGTCATTCTTTTTTTTAATTTAGATTCTTCATTATGAAGGAAGGGCCTTGAGATGGCAAAATGTTTTAACAGAGCACCGAGAGTCACAGAGACACATCCAGCCACTCTTCTAATGTGCGTCATATGTGATTTGACTTTTATACGGGCTAAAAATGTGTTGTCAGTCAAACGTTTTAGCTTTTTTGCATGTTTGCTGTGTTCCTCATCAAATCTGTCAGCTTTCTGTGCTTGACTTAATCACTGGGATCTGTTTGTTTATCCCATATGCACTCCCACATCCTATCAAATCCCTAAACTACACAAACGCTCTCACATTCTCTTCTGTCTCCATATTCTTTAACCACATATCTTTTGCAGTGTTGTAGGGAGCCTGTCCCGGCTGACGTTGGGTGAACGGCGGGGTACACCCTGGACAGGTGGCCAATTCATCACAGGGGCTGTCACACAGAAAGACAAATGACCATTCACGCTCACACCTACGAGCGGTTTGGAGTCAACAGTCTACCTGACTTGCATGTTTTTTGGACTGGAGGGAAGCTGAAGGAAATGGAAACATTTGACTTCATTCATTAAACGTTTACCATCTTGAGCATGTGTTTGTTGCATTATTTCTTCCAAGCATGTGTCTGGCTGTTTACATTTGTCTGAATTATTTAACATGCTTTTTTTAAAAAAAAAAAAACTGTTTTAAATTTACTTGTTAAAAGAAAGCATTTAAAACAGTTATGGTGAGATGCAGATATGTTTTCAGGAGACTAATCGCCCAATAGTGAAGGAATTATTTTTGTTTTCGACATTTTGTTTCCAAGGAGTGGGGTGGCACAATGAATGTGGGGTGTGTTGCCTAACTGCCTGCTGTAAATTAGAACAGTGAAGAAAAACTGTTTCATTTTCTAATATGA
The DNA here is from genome assembly GCA_013358685.1 of Antennarius maculatus. Lineage (NCBI taxonomy): Eukaryota > Metazoa > Chordata > Actinopteri > Lophiiformes > Antennariidae > Antennarius > Antennarius maculatus. Next base: position 22,694,911 of record CM023608.1, read on the forward strand.
ATTTTTCACAGTGACTGGAATAAGGGGTTCTTTTTCTCAAGGGACTAATTTTTCACTCGAAATTGCTCCTCTGATCCATTCATCTCCTGGCCAATAAAGTCTGAGAACCTGCCGACGCCTTGTCATTTTGGAGATTTGCTGCCAGTCCTGATGAATGACTTTTCATTTCTTTGTTAACATGTTTCTAATGCATGCAGCGGACGAAAGCTGGTCCAGAAAGGAAGGAAAAGGACAAAGAAGGGAATTCAAACTGGAAAGAAAGGAAGAGTACCATTGGCTAATCTGGCTGTTTCAAGTCCAAGGCAGAATTTACTTTAGACAACTTCAAATATTCGCTTTCACAAGTTAAATCAATCTTTTTTTAAGGAATAGAAGTGAATGCAAATTGTGCTGAATGTGTTGATTTATAACTGTAGTAACAAATTAGTCACCATGAAAGCTAGCTGTAAATATTGACATAAACCACATGGTATATTCCAGATCATTACTTGGGTCATCACCTGCAGAACACAACAACTGGAGGTAGTCATGCATACAATGTGTATGTGTGTGTGTGTGTGTGTCTGCGTGTGAGCGTGTAAGGTAAAGTCCCGAGTGTTGATCCACGAATGCGTGAGGCCACACTGTACACACATATATACTTGTTTCATGTGGTAAATGAAAACCAACCTCTTGCCCCGGGGGTGGAATGATTCTGTATACAGTCTACCCCACAGCTGATTTGCACCTGCTCTGTTACACTTCTTTTACCCCATCAGCAGCAACCACTGGCATCAAACCCCTGAAGCTATCAGACTCTCCTCATAGAGGAAAGGGATTACAGATTTTTCTGGGTCTTTTTCCCCCAAAGATGTTCAGCAGGCAGGCCCAGAGAAAAACATAAACCTCGGCCATCACACTGTAAGAAAGTACAAGAAAGTGGATTTTGATTTTCATTTTATAGAGAAGAGAAGGTTTCTTTACTCTATGTTTTTTTGGCCTTCATTGAACCTTAGATCATTGTGTAGCAAACAATAGGATATCATTCCTATAAGTACATCATGTAAAAATCAATGCAAGACTGTGATACCTGCCACAGCTGCCACGCAGCTGATTTTTTTGTTTTGTTTCGCTGTTTCTCCAGCAATCTGTCTGCAAAAATTGAAACAAAGAGAATGAAATGAATGCATACAGTCCAAAAGACGCTGCATTTCCCAACTTATAACAGGAACTAATGCAGGAGTATGTATTATTTTAGGCACAAGACAAACTATGTTGTCTTAGTTATGTTACCCTCCCCCTCGTTATGCTCCTGTGCAGTCATTTTCTCTTTTGCCATCCAGAATTGCTTCCCTGCATAAATTAGCACTACTCTGTGCATCCAAAGTGTCTGAGCAAAGCCCCCACTAAATATGAAAAAATGAGCCAAACAGAAAATGAAGTGCAATAGACAAAGGTAAAGACAACTTGATTCTCTGCCATGAAAAAAAGTTTGAATTTATCAAATGCCTGCATCTTCACTCGCCCTTTATCCTGTGACTAGAGCTCAAATCTCCTACAGTTTTGATGTCCGTGTTGTCAATAAGAAGTCAGCGTCGACAGTTTTGCACAGTCAAGGCTTGTATCCCTCAGGGCTCAATGTGTGTTCACTGCTGTGCTGGTTTTGTTTATTTGTCTCTCTCAGGTTCTCCTGTGCAGTCCCCAGAGATCTCAACATTAAATTGCTTTTTGGTTCAGAAGCTACTCCGATGCATTAGAACTTGTAATGGACTTTGCCTTGGTGGAGGCGTTAGACGGTGTATTGATTGTGCCTACTGGGTATAGCTGCAACTGCTTCACACCTTTGAATAATTCATGCTTCTATTGCAATTATTGTCGTAATTTTAACAATGTTTGGATGGCAAACTGGAAGGAAGGAACTTATTTTGTGTCTCTCTCTGCTTGCCCTTTATTATTTGAAGGGGAGAATAGTAATGTGATCATTTTTCATACATTATAATCGTATCCATTATGAAGATGATAACTTGTGTTGCCTGAAAGGCAAACAAAGTCTGAGACGGATAACGCCTCTTAGTTTTAATTAAAAATCACAGACAGCTTAATTGCGGTGCAGTTGTGCTCTGCTGATCCGTGATTGCTTCAGAAACCAAGATTGTAAAGAGGGGCTGTTGTAGATATTACTATCCAGTTCTTGCCCCATGCCCTCCCCCCAGCCTCCACCCCCCCAAGTCTGGTCTTAACAAAGTTTCTTTTACAAGTTTCTTATCTCGATGTAATAAAGACTCCTTGGAAGAACATTCTTTAATTCTACTTTGATGGGAGGAAACCACTGAAGCAAAATGTCATTGATCTCATTCTGTATGCACCTGAAAGTCAAGTGAGGCACTTAAGGATCTTCGGCTCCTCCAGACGCTTTTGTCGTATTTGCAGCCCACGAAGCAAACCGCTTTTGAAATGTACCTCAGCAGAATTATGTATTTCTGAATTGATAATGCTGAGCTGTAATTCACTGCTCTTAACAATATGTGAGACGCCATACATATTTATGAAAATCTCGGCTTTGAGCTTACATTTAGCTGAATGTGCATTTATGCATGCAGTCTGGTTTGGTAATAATCCATCATTATGTCTTCAAGAAGTGGCTACCCAAACCTTCACCCTCCCATTCAGGATGTATTGAATTATCACTGAAGTTAATTGAAACATTAAAAGTGCTTGGTGAAACTTTCCTGAATGGTTTTAAAATGCTGGTATAAATCACTTACTTATATTGCTGGATTTTACTTGTGTTTGGGTTGACACTTGAAATGCTCACAAAATGCTCTCTGCGGTTTATTTTAATTATTAATATTCACAAGTTAAGATATCTGTTCTTGTTCAATTGCAGGTAGGTGTATATTTCTGTTTCTCTTGTCTCCTATTTTTATATGAGCATCCTCTCATTCTTCTCCCTACACATCACATTTGTTACAAGTTGCTTTCCCATCTGAGTGTTTTGTTTGCTGTTGAATCCTGCCACCCTTTCAACATATCATGTTTGTTTTCCCTAAAGACTTTATCCTTCACAGCGATGTCAGAATGCAATGGGTTGAAAACTTTCTGTCATCACAAATATCTATTTTTCAGTTCAATAAGACAAGAACAAAGAGGGTTAGGGTTAGACAAGTGTATGAAGACACAATAAAAAAAAAAAAAGACTGTCAGCAACAATTAAAAACAGTTTTCACATAACATCAGATTAAAGCACAACGAGCTCGGTTATTTTAGTATTTACATTTCAGTTAGAGTTAATAATGGACTATGATTTTGTTAGCAGCCGACAGGGCCTCCACATCTCATGATATCTGTTTTGCCCTTAACAAAATGTACACAGGAGAATTTCAATGCACAATAGCAAAAAAAAAAACCAAAACATACAGGTACACAAATGAAATGACACAAACAAGGTCTGAATCAGAAAGAGGTTGTTATGATTCAAATATTAATTTGTTGCAATGTCGTATAATAAATTATGCAGGAATGGCACGAATTTCTGCAGATGACCACGTCTTATTAAATGCATGTCAGATAACTCAGTTGACTTTGCTCCCTGTCAAATTAGTACTGATTCCATCTGATATATCTGGTTATCGCTCCTCTGGGTCAACACAGATATAGATGTGGAACCTAGGACAGTTGCATAATGCAAAGTGACTGAATTAGCATTAGCTCAGCTGCTGTTTGCTTTGGGAAACAAAATGCTATGTGAATATTTTGGCCGTCTTCTATTAATGAATTCCGTGTTGATGAATTTGTATGAACATGAGGCAATCAGGATTTTTTAAAGTGCCAACATAATAAGGGTCTGTTCTCATGCGACATTGCCATCAAGGTTATTAGAAATTAGTTTATCTTTGTGAAACTCTCCATATTTGTTCCACTTGACAATAGGAAAAGCATGCATGGTGCAAAACTTTACATAAGTCAACAACTCTGCAATGTTTAAAAAATAATGACAGCAACCTGATTTCTTAGAGTAGAAAGTGCAAGCGCACACGGTAACGTCAGTGTGTCGGAAGCTTTGAATTGTCATTGTGAGGATTAATAAAGAATGAGCTTTTTAATGTGTCGCCTGAGTGAGCTCATAAAAGCCGACATGTAGCGACGGAAGCGATGGAATACAAATAATCTCAGGTCCAATAAATGTCACTTCTTTCCTTTTGTGCTTGCAAGGCATACGGGAAATGGGAGACTTTGGTGTCCACGATAGGGACAGAGGAAAAAAGAGGCAGAAAAAGTAATTTTGTACTAGGTTGGCAAAAGGTTCTGCAAAACGCTCTCAATTTATCACGCACAATTGGCCGGATGCATTCAAAGAGCACAGGGGGAAAAAAAGTTATGTTTTCATGTAAGGTCCGTGAGTTATCTGATTCCACCTCATCCCTGAAGACCCACAGAGATTCTGATTGCTGAGTTCCTTGAATGAGCTTTTGTGAATTTGCAAAAGGCTTCCTCTATGCACAGTTCATTTTGTATGTGTCTCTACCTTCGCCACAAACTTATTCACACATTTCGATTCTCATCCCTGTGTGTATTGTTGATTCCATTCAACTTCAGGAAGCCACAATTGAGATTCAAACTCAAAAGCATATTTACTTTTTTGAGGGCGTCTTTAAAACTGACAGCACTATTTGCTTTCACAGGAGCAGTCCGTGTGAAAGGGCTGTCAGATGAGCAGTGGGTTTTACAAAAGCTTGAAATGTAAAAGAGGTTTTTGGAATGGTTTTATGTGCAGTGAGGTGGATGGCGGTCAGCTATTCCCTCCACAGTACTGCAAAGCTACAAATGTAAGCACTGCTTCACATTCCTGACCTTTGCAGAAAGAACCTCAGTCATCAGTTTCATTTCTAAGCTTTGAATAAATCTTATTTGTTGCCTTTTCAGCAACAGCGACGTTAATGAAGAAACAAAAGCTGTCTTCATAAGGACAGGAAAAGATATTTGTGCTTTATGTGAGTGATATTTTCCAAGTCTATTGTTCTTTTTACTCAATTTCAAGGGACACTAGAATCACAGTTCAAGGGTCAGCACTCCATATGTCAGTCTTTCCTTCTATTGACTCGACTATCTGTAAAACGATGACATTGGCATGTATCCGTCTGATGACAAATTACAAATATTTTGAACTAGTTTTAAACTAGTGTTAGCCTCTCAAAATGGTTTTTATTTCCTCTTAATCATTAAATGTTAGCATTGCTAACACATTCACAAAGATAATGAGCAGGCTAAATAATACATTTATGTAACATCAGCATGTAAACTTTGCAAATGTGTGCATGTTAGTATTGTGTCATGTAGTTCAGTTCCTTTACCTTTAAGATTGAAAGAGCCTTGCAAGGAATAAAAAAATTAAATACACACATAGCGACTAATCTCTATTGAGCACAGGCCATCGACAGTATTCTCTAGTTCATTCCATCCACAACTCCATCACAGCACCAAACTCAAAGACTCAACAGCATAGCTTATGTAGCCTGTGTGCCACCATAATGAAATAGCTCACAGATCCCCCGTTAACACCATTGTCATCATTTGTCTATCCTGTATTCCCTAAAGCCAAAGATCATCCAAGACAGAGAAGACTGGAGCCCCTGAGCTGCGAGGGCCCAGGGCCAAAGAACAGCTTAAATCAATTTTATTTCATTGTGTGCTGCAGCATACATGATTTTTTATAATTCCATTAATACAGGCCCGGATTATGAATGAATGTATATGGCATAATTTTGTGAAATGAAAATGCCACGCAAGCCCGGAAGCACCTTTTTTCCTTCCTATTTGTAGATAAGGACTCATCTGTCGTCTAACGCTGTAGTATAGATCCTCAGTCTTTCTTTTGCTTTCCTCCTCACCAGTTGAGCTCACAGGACTAGATATTACAATCATAGTACAATCAGCACATTCTTGTTGTTTTGAATGTGGGATATGTATAATTACTTTATAACAGGTGAGCAAATATTTAACATTTTTATCTTTAACACCTCCAGATGGCTACTTCTTGATGCTCATTTTGGGACCATCCTTTTTAGCTGTATCCAGTAGCACCTTCACTCAGCGGCCTCTAATGACAGACTGACTGCATGTCAGAAGTCCCGTCCTTGGATTCCCAACAGTAGCTTTGTTATGGTGGTAGCTATGGAACCTCTGCAACTAATCTCTACAGGGATCACCTCGATCTGCTATCCCTGCAGTTCTGTCTCACTTTCTAGGTCTGAATGCTTGAGACTTTCAAGTTCATAAGCCGCCTCAACTGCAGCCTCCCATTGCCCGGTTAACTCTGCAGGGACCTTTGCAAGGTTGACCACAAGATCAGGTCCATCCTGAGATTACAGGTAATGATGTGAGATAGAAAGTTTCTGGTCTATATCAGTCCCCAGCAGCATCCAACAGGGTTAGGTTTCCAAGTTTGCTGTATTTTCTGCAGGTTTTCCTGCTCTTACACTTTATTACAACTTTGACTCAGTGGGCTGTAGAAATACCACTGTAGAATTATCTGAACTATAACCACTGATGATTGAATGCTGTACTCATGCCATTAAATATAATACAGAGTTTAATTTAATGTTAAACATTTGACCGATAGACTTAAGTAAATGGCCCTTAGAAAACTTCTCAGCACAATTGGAGCCATTGTGTGATTTTAAGACCTGGTGTGAAATAATTATTGCAAATCTGGTAAAGACAACTTGATTGCTATCATTTACATCACTATTCTTTTTTTCACCTGCGCTAGCCCACTCATGGTCAAGAATATTGGGACTTATACTGTATTTCATAGCATAGGCAATCAGCCCAGGGGATGTGACTTCATGACCCAGTGTATCCTGTCACACCAACTGAGCAACAAATAAGAGGTAGCACCATTAAGGGGTGTGCTGTGCAGGGAAAGTTTCCACTCCTTGAACATTCTGTTGCTTATTTCTAAGGTTTGCACAGAAGATGAATTTACGCATGAACTTTTCTGGCTCAGAATGGAGTTTGAGTTGTTTGCTTTACTCTCACATTTTGTTTTTTGAGATCACTAATCACAGTCAACTCAGAGTAAACCGGTCCTTAAGCTGATGCAGAGTTTGTGTCGGACACAGCGCTGCATCTTTAATGCAGTCCTAGCTGGGGGACTCATCAAATATTTGTGCCATTCCCAGCCAAGCAACACGGAGCTTATACTGGCTGAATGACTCAGAGAACCCTTGTCCCCTCTTGGAAAGTCGTCTCGGGGTGAATGGATGGTGCAGACATTTGCAGTGACAGAAAGTCACTGATGAAGGTCAACAATCCATCAGGACCACAGGGTGGAGGAAAGCATGGCCCACTGACTGATCATTTAAAATGATGAACGTGTGTAGCTATACATAAAACTCACAATAAATTCTGACTAAATGCATTTTGTTTCCTTTTTGTAATATCTATAGTGTCTACTTACATCATATTTATCAAGGAGGCGCTTCAACTAAGGCATAGCACGCTTCTGATTTATAGTTAGTGGTTTGATAATGACAGCATTATATTTGAATAATTTGTGTAAATAAGTCATACATATCCACACCCATATCAGCACCCTTGGGTTACCTGCAGACCTTTATACTTCAGTTTTGACAAGGGTAACAAGACTGCAAATCTACTTGCACAAATGTGTATATCATTTTACTCATTATTGTAACAAATGAATAAAACCATACTCTGTGGTTTAACATTAACTGTGAGCAAAAAAGGCTTTGCCGGTGAGCAGCGACTGTGCCAGTTAATGTTGAGCAAGGGGAAATGAAGGGTAGATTTATGAGCATAATAATGAATCCTATGCCTGCTTTAATTACAACAATCCTTGACTCTTTGAAGTATGCCTTTGCAGCTGGAAATCATTTGCCTCATGTCTTAGCCCTTCATGCTGAACAGATAAACATGGATCAAGTGCTAAATTTGCATGCTGGTGAGATTTTTTTCTTCCTTATTTGTCAGTATGGCTGTTAACAAATTGCAGCAAAAGGAACATAATTAACAGGTCTGCTTACGAAGTTGTTACAGAAAAAAATTCAACCTTCACTTCTCCAGGAGATAAAACTAAACTGTTAACTTGAGCTTTATGAGACACATCACGCATTAGCAGATCATGAGTCACACAGAGATGATCTTCATATATCTCATGAATAATTTTTTAACGTCAACCAAGCACCATTAAAGGGGCAAAGATGAGCTCCACGCAGATGCATTTCGCCCTTGTTGTCACTGACGCACCTGTCCCCACCGTATGTCAAGTGCCGCGAGCCTTCCAAACTGACCTAAACAAGGCAAATGGATCCAAATTGGTGCCAAGGCAGGTGTGTGACAGTTCCACCTGTGTTTAACCGAGCATTAATTTCTCTTTCTCGTGCCCAGATACAACATCTGATCTCTGGCAGATCAGGATCTGTCAGTTCCTGGAGAAGTCATGCAAAGAGTCAGACAACAACCACCTGTTCCCCCAGATGACGTTGACAGAGGCGCGTTGAGGAGTTTCGGTTGTCTTAGACTTTTCCAGTAACTCATCAGCCCGTTGGTGACAGTTATTTTTGCATTTGCCGAGGATGTCCATATTTTCTCCATTGTCATTGCTTGTGAGTTTATCAGATTAAGCTAAATCAGAAGTCAATCTTTTCTTTGCATTAATATGTTGTCACACAATATCTCTGGAGTGTTTTTGGTATTTTCCATATAAACTAGCCCAGGAATAAAGAACTTATTCTCATGCACCACAATTAAGTAACCTTGTCACAATGTGTACGGTTCTTTACACAGTGTGGAAGCTTTTGTCATAGAAGGAAATTACATATGAGAAATGTACATGAAAGGTCATTAAGGCTACGCCTCTAAAAAAAAACCTTTTAAAGCAATATATTGAATAATTTGCCCCGTGTTGCATTCATTTGTGTCCGGTGTAAACAGTGTCGCTTTTAATTTGATTGTAGTCTAAAGAGGTTCAGGTCAAACACACGTATACATTTGTGGGATTTTGCAGCCAAGTGTTAACCAGTGTTAATGCCGGTATCTTTTATTAATCACTTGTAAAAGCAACATTAAGCACCAAAAAAAAAAAAAATCAGATATGGGCAACAAATCAGAATTTGCCAAAACCTGTAATGACAGGACAGCTCATGAGAAAGCTTCTGCAAAAAAGACTACAGTGTGAACTTAGATGACCTTGATTTTTGGAACACAGCAACTTTTTTCACTAGGCATCAAATCAAAACCTTGGCTGGATCGATTGCTCCATCGGCTGCTTGAACAGCAAATTATACAAACAGAATTATACCTACAGTCAGAGAACAGGACGAAGGAAGTCTAAGACCAAGTCTCAGTCCATCCCAGCATCAAACAGTTTAATTCATACGATTAATGTGTAAAATATCCTGTATGAGCAGCATGCATCTCCGAACCACTGCAGGATATATGTGTGATGTTTAATTAATTTACTGAAGTTATATACAAAATGGATGTCCACTATTTCCAGTACAGCTAAAGTATATTTGGTAAAACAAGATATTTTAATAAATGTTGGAATTAACTTTTCATCTTATGTGGTTCAACAAAATAGTCTTGTGAGAAAAAAAAAATTCAGCCTAAATTTGGGATTGACATCTGTCCATTAACACAGTACACACATTCAAGTCACATTTTGAAAGTATGCTTATTTATTTATATGCAAATAGTGGCAATAAAAACATTGCAATTAAAAAACCGTCAGCATCACCAGTTCTGGAATATGAGCTCCTGTATCAGACTCATCACATATCATGTGCAGCGTTTGGTAGAATTGAAATGCATAAATTAGGCTGTTGGCCACCTTGTATGCGCATCACATCTGCATATACATTATACATGAGATTCCTTATCACTGGCTGACATATGGGAACATTTATGCTGACAAACATATGACTGAGACTACATAATCTTGGCACGTATTATGTACCGCGCTTCTTATACATACACTGTAGGTGAGCAGCATCCAGGGATGCAGAATAACCTCTGAGGAACAGCCCAGTTCCTTGGATATGTGAAATCTATAATCACATATGCGTCCACTGGTTGTTAATTTAAACAGCTAATTTAAACTGCATCTCTACTTCAAAAAGTATTACGAAAATGTTAATTCCACTTTGAATACTGTACATTTAGGGTTTTGTTTTTTTTTGATAAAAATTCACTGACCTAATTGTTTTAAAGTGAAATTATCAGCAATTCTGGAAAAGCATGTGTGTCATTTAGTTACACGTCAGAACTCTTATTTTTAAAGTCAACAAAGAGATGAGATTTTTTCCACTCATCTGTTGTTGCTCTCTGTTTAGTGACTTCCATCAGGGGAAAATGTGTGAAATCCTTTTAGGCTTCAGACTCACTTGTGGTCTAGACAGGGTTCAGAGCTGGTGATGAAGATCACACAAAAGACTGACGCAGGGTTTTCAATACACAGCGCTTTTGTTAATATATGTATACAAATCACTCTGAGCCACGGTGGGCGTTGAAACAAATGCTTGACTCGCACATTTGCATCTACTTCTCCTTGTAGAAATAGTTTTTTCAGAAATGAAGAAGCTGAACCATTTCACCTCTGTGTGCACAGTGATGCTGATTTTTTATTGTTTTGTTCATGATGAACTTGTTGTTTACCAAGAGTGCAAGCAGGCAACATTTTAGGCAGCATCCCAGAGTGGACCTGTGTTTTCCAATTGATTTTTTTCTTCCTTTATACTTCTGTTTCTGTATTTATTTATTTCATTTTTTGTCAGATAGATTTTGTTGTTGCGGAACCAGGTCAGGGCCCAAAATACTACCGGGGCGAATAAGTTAAGTGAGCCTGGAAGAGTCTGTTTGATAGATGCTTGGCAGGTTAAGAGTGGAACGCCTGAAGACCTCTCTCACACACTCTCTGCCACTGACTGGTGTGCAGTGCTCCTTTCATGATGCGGTGAAGGGCTGCGGGGCCTGGCACACAGCATGAATCATGAATGCTCATGTGAATTTAGTGACTTTTTTTGTGTGGTTTTACTCTGGGATAAAGCTGTTGTTGGATCGGCTTATTTAAGCCGACTTAACGACACAGAAGCAAAAAAACCAGCCGTGTAGAGGGCTTGCAAAGGATGTCGCATGAGCAACTCCATAATAAATTAAAAGAATAAATCTCATTTTTTATGTATGTGTCTTTATGTGCTTCAACCTTTTTTGTTTGTGATCATGTCACATGTCTGTCCTCTTTTTTGGCTGCGTTTGTTAATGTCACTCAAGACAGCCAAATTATTGGTGCTATTGTTCCTGCTGGAGGGCAAGGCAAATGAATTCGACAGCTTGACAGCTCTCATTAGCGTATTAGACACAAACACAGCACAGATGCTCCCGGTCAGTCCTTGGTCAGCCTGGAGCTTTGCTTAACGGCCTGCTGACAGGTGGCTTTGTGGCACTCTGTCTAATGGTTGACAGGGTGGCAAAGCAGCGCGTCTTCAATAGACTGCTGGGATTGCCAAGGACAGTAGATCTCTCACAGACATGAATAGCGCTGGTGCACAATGAAATGCATTGTGGAGGTTTTACAAACATATTAGATACAAGGTAAATCAATAATAATAAAAAAAATTATGAGAGATAAAAGAGAAAGAGAGGGAGACACATTCAAATGAAATTCATTATATAATAATTATAATTAGCATTAATAGACATGAACAATCCAATATAAGATTAAGTAAATAAGTGGAATGACCGCATGAAACATCCACATGAATTTCACAATGAATAATTTTCATTATCAGGCAAGTTTGCAGAAATACATAAGATAAATATTTATACCACAAGGTCTGCTGAAGCAGATAACTAGTCTACTGACAACAGAGCTTCCTTTGTTTCAATGTTTATTATGAATTAACGTCAATGAACATTGACACAGTACACATTCAATTAATACTGTTGTCAATGCATGAGCACCAAATTCTCTACACAAGACACAATGCACAATATACACACACAGACACACACAATACATTCGCACAACGGAGGTGATGCGGTTCAATTATTCATATTGGAGTAAAATTTTGCTTTTTATTGCAGCTACTGTCATTATTCAGGCACAAAACTCAAAAGTTTGATTCTTACTTTCACTCAATGAACAACTAAAAAATAAATGCCAGAGGCAGAAAAGTTCTGCAAAAACTGAATGAAAGTTAAATGATTTTTTCCAACACATCTTTTGAAGTTTTTCCAATGCCTCAAAGGTATAGCAGAATGGGACTTGGAAGTTATATAGTCAAAGAGAAGCCTGTGGAGGCAAATAGCTTGACTAAAAAAAGTGAGGTGGACCTTTTTTTTTTTTAAGTGACTGCAGTAAAATGGTGAGAAAGGCTGACCTTGTTGAGAACTTTTGCTGTACTTGGGATTCAGGCATAACAGAGTCATCTTTTGCATGACTGCACAGGTATGACTTTATCTAAGAACGCCCACAGGCATAGTAGCATCAATCAGTAGAGCAGCATGTGACTGAAACTCTCTGACTGACCTGAAAATACATTAGCAGCTAGCATTGGGACAAACAAACCTTTTTTTTTGTTTTGTTTTTTTTGGTGCTTGTATGACCTGCCGGAGAATTTTTCTTTTTTAAAACTAATTGAGAAGTTGGGGCATATGACAAGAAAAAAATGTTTATTCTAAATTGTATTGAAACAAGGAGGATTTTGGAGGATTCTGCAGTAAAAAGTTACTGCAGTCACTTTTTTTTTTTATTGCACATAACATTCTTGGTAGCTCGCCATGGTGGTATGTGCCAAAAAGAAATCATCAAATTTTGGACTATATAGAAAATAATACAATTCCAGATTCAAGGACATCATGGGGAAACTGAGATGGTAAAATGTGATGTTTTACCACATTGTCACCAACCCAACACTGACCTGTATAAATTCACCATACAGTATGTTTCATTAACAGGAGTGTTCATTTGGATCCAGAAAGAGCACAGATGCCACATGATTCTTCGAAGGAGATTAAAATAGTTAGAAGGACAGATTGTGAGGAGAGGCATACATTTGGGCCATCGAGCTAACAAGGCACCTCCACTGGAAACAGCTAAAGAAGGACCTAGCCTTGACTGCCACCATTCAAACGGTTGCACACATGTCCTCCAGGAGATCCTGTACCTGACTTAGCTGGAAGTTCCCATCGTCTTCTGGAGGTCCCCAGCTGCTAATATTCTGTTTCTTTCACCAAGAGGTGAAAAGAAAACATCCACCCACAATCCCACCTCATGCAGCAGGTCCACCGATGATAAAGCTGTTTCTGAGCCTTCTGGAATTTCTTGCAACTACATATGATTTCATTTTCCACCAATCATAGAATAACTTTTGGGAGCAACCTTGATATTCAATATCTTCCTGCTTACATTAAAAAACAGTTCATGCAGGAAGCTGAGCCCCATGATTGAAATTGGTTTGACTATGACCTGGACCAGACAGACGATGCATGTGTCTGTCATCCACTGGCACTCCACAGCTCACACAAGAGTGGCTGCTTGCAAAGTCCGTAGCCCATTCTCTCTCTCTTCCTTACTCTATAAGTGTTTATTGTGTCTGAGTCAAGCACAGACTTTTCTGAATATGGCCTGCTTCATGTTAGATGGGGAAACTGTTAGAAAAAAAAACCTAATTCAAGGCATGACACAATTATACTGACAGAATGTTGAAATTCTAACAGTTTGTATGCACATATTAATCCTCTTTAGAAACTGCAGTAAATATAGTGCTAAGTAAAGTCTGTTTCACACCTCACATTACCTTCATGAACAAACCTCATCAAGAACCTCTGATGAATGCTGGGGGCAGTGAGAGCAGGGGTCAGCATGACCCCTGCTCTCCGGAGATATTCTCTATCTAATTCTCTCCAGCCTGGCAGTCTTAATGTAGAATCCAATCATCAGTGTCCATTTTATTTCAGAGACACAGTAATATGGAGGGGGGAGTAAAAGCCCTATTTGACCCTGGAGTGTATTAAAATAACAGTTTGGAGGAAATGCAATGTTGCATGAGCACAAATCTAGGTGAGGATGGCCATTATTTTAGAGGTCTTACACTGAATGTACAGGAGCATAGGTTACACATCCCAAGGGAGCTGGGTCAGCTACAAGTCCAAGTCCCCTAAATCCCCTTTAAACATTAATGTCAAACATGCCACTTTGTGCATGTTATGAAGTCCCATAGTGAGTTAGCTGTAGGCAGTTTATGCCTCCACATTTGTACTGTATGTGTGCACCACACATATAGCATGGATGTGTGTGCCTGTACATTTTCTATATATACACACAGGAGCTCTGCATACACTGAAATCCAGGTATACTGTGACAGTTGGAGAAGACATGGAAGAAAGCTGTACTTGTGGATGACCAGTCTTGCCTCTTACTTGCCACAGGCCGACTGAACTGCGAACTGCCTCCCGACGAAGCACTTGCTTTCACCGTGGAAATGCAAACAACAAATATCTGTTTTTAGCTGAGGAGTAATTGCACAAATCAGCTCCTGTCAGCTGCAGTGATGCAAGAAACCTTAAACTCCTAGATTGCCACTGCCCTCATCGGACAGCGTTATCCACCCCACTCTGTTGTGGAACATTGCTGCAAATTGGGCCAAGGAGAAAGATGCTGTTTACATTGGTGGTCCAGTCTGCTATCTGTCATATTATGTAGCAGACGAGTTGATAACTGAAAATAGCATTAGCCTAATGAGACAAGAAAACTCTGGACACACATCACATTCACATATTTATCGCAAGTCAACACTTTTTGAGATTACTCTGTGAATCAACCACATGATAGTTTTACCGTCTTGTAATTTGCTGTACAGCCGGTTTTATTATTGTGCACGGTCATGTACATGGTTGATTAAAGATTTGTTTGCAGATATGACAGAGTCTGGGTTTCAGTGAATGCTAATTGGCAGACTTGAATGAGAATGTGGATGTTATTTCAGATGACAGCCTTGTGTATTTGTGAATTTGCGTGTTTGTATCTCATTTGCTTATTGACAGAGCACTCGAGGTAAAAACAGCTTAGGCGGGTGAGCTGGGGAAAGTCAATAGAAAGAAAATAAGCCAGTATATAAAAAATAACAAACATTATGGACAAATCCGAGAACATGAAGCATGCCTTTCATGTTCTCGGTGGGGCTAAACTCAATTGACAAGTTTTAACATCAGTATTTATTGTAGGATATGGTGACATTGATGTGTGCACCAGAATGGGGATTATTTCCAATAATTCAGTTCTTTTTCAACAGATTGTGTTGGCAATGAGAGCTCAGACATGTGGCAGAAAGCCATGTGATGACTCTGTGTTGATGGATGTGGCAGTCATGACTAGGAGTCGCCAGCATGGATCGTAGCAGACAATGTCAGATCCCTCCAGAGCTCTGCATTGCAGTTGAATACATACATTTTTAAAGCTTATAGAAAATGTTTTGGTAAAAAAGAGCAAGAAAGTCTTGTTTTATTCCTGTCTGGAATTACAGTATTCTAAATATCACCTTACATCAAAGATGTAAAAGAACTCAGAATTTAATTTAGTGAGCAACTATTTTAAGTGGCTCTGTGATGAATCATGCATTTTCCAACTCATTTATAACAAAAAAACTTTAACTACACCATCTGGAATAAATCTTGCTCTGCCTTGAGACAGTATTTTCAGACCAACTGATGTGGAAAGTATTAAAATGATTCATACATAATTTCATGTAAATAGTCTGTGGCTCCTTATTAGGAAATTAGATGAAGGAAACTCTCAATTTTGTTTTTTAATAACATTCATGTTAGTCTCAGTTGCAGTCAAATATTTGCAGTCATTTCCATCGAAGAAGTAATTTTCTACAGTTTGTTTCTTGTCAAATTAATATTATGATCTGTGTTCCTGGAAGTAAGTAAGTAATGTGTTTTTATGAAAGTGCAACATGGGAAGAAAACAAGCACAGCAACCTGGATCATAAAGAACATGTGGATGTTATTGGGACATTTAACCAAAAACGATTATGTGAACAAACAAAAAAGTCCTGATTATCCATCAAACATAGCTTTTTAGCCGCAAATTGTTACTGGGATTTACTGGGGATCTTACAAACCAATACAAACCAAACCAATAATATAGTTTAAAAAGTTGAAGTGAGAAAAGGAAATATGTCATTTTAACACAGACACACATGCATGCACACACACACATGCACGCACGCACATGCACACACACAAACGCACACACACACAAAAACCTAAATTTACAGTCACACTTTGGTTTTTGCATTAAGTGCATAAAGTAAGGGAGCGACATGTGACTTAAGTAAGGGAGCTTTAGCAAGGAAGCTATCTCACGTTTAGCAAGAGAGAGAGAGAGAGAGATGGATGGATGGATGGATGGATGGATGGATGGATGGATGGATGGATGGATGGATGGATGGATGGATGGATGGATGGACCGGTTTCATTTAAGACAATATTTTCACAACAAATTCATCGTAAAACTATCTGATTCAGTTCCAGCCCTCAATTTCATCAGTATTTTCAAATAAATGATGATAATGTTCATCGTCTTGACTATGGAAAGCTTAATGGATCTCTAATTTGGATCTCTAATATGAGGAAAAACATTCATTTAGTCCCTGTGAAACTAAAAGGTGTAATAAATACAAGCGTGCTTTCATTTTACGTTCGAAATACATTTCCCACAAGCCTCCTTAACGTTTTCCCATCATACATTGCGCCGTCCTACAAGATACAAACGCCAGGCTCTTCGTAGTAGTGTTGTATTCAGACTGGCCAGAGTGTAATAATGCTGGGACAAGCTGTAAGGCGATTCACAACGTCTGCTGTACGTTCGTCACACTATGCTGAAGGACCAGGGAAGGTGAGATCATCTCCTGAAAGAATAATTACTGTTGTAAAAATCTGTTAACGTGTGTATGCGGCCTTGTCCATAGCCTAGCATTAGCTAAGCGTCACTTGGAGGTCATCTCGTCAACTGACAAATAGCGTGACATTAACGAGTCAAGCTAGCTACTGACTTATACTTTTATGTTTCATACAAAATAAAACGACAACAAAAATGAATGTTAAGGACGAAAGTGTGAAAATGTTTTTTGTGATGACCTTATGTTAGCCTTACCGCAGTGGCTAGCAGCAGTCATTTGCTAACCCTTCGATGCTAGTAACTATGAGCAACTTTCGTTAATTGATCACAAGTCACCTTGAGTGATATTGATAAGGTGGCTTTGGTTGTATGCGCTGCAGATATATTTTATATCATGGTGGAACGTTACAGCCACCGATTTGTAACAGGGTATTGTATGCGCTTCAGCTGACTCACAGTACAGTACTTCCTGCTAGTCGCTGTAACCTTAGGTCGCAACTCCAATCAACAAGCTAGCATGGAGAAAGAGTATTTGATACGTTAGTCCACGACAAAAACTCAATTCTGTACTTGATGTGAAAATATTTTTTGTTCGGAAGAGGAAATCTCACTTATTTTCTCGGGTGAACCCCAAAAATGCTGTGGCGTCAAAACTTCGTCTTTTAGTCATCAGGTAGCTACCTCAGATTAATGGTCACTGTTTATTTTTGTTAAACTGAAAGGCTTGTTTCAACCACATACATATTTAAACGTCGGTTTTTCTTTTGATTCATTTAAAAATGCTTGTCATTGGAACTAATAAAAAAATAATTTCTTCGTGTGCGGTGAATAAAGTCAAATTTCATCCAGCTTGTCTTTTCAGGAAAGCTAGATGAAATTTGACTCTTTTTAAATTGCAAAGTGAGATGTACTTAGGATTTTCCTTCGTCAGTTAGTGCCACACAATTGAAATGCAACTTAATTAATTATAACTTTTTTTTTTTTTTTTACAGAACATGCCATTTTCTGTGGAGAACAAGTGGCGTCTGCTGGGGATGATGGTATTGTTCTTTGGCAGTGGCTTTGCATTCCCCTTTATTGTCGTCAGGCATCAGCTCTTGAAGAAGTAAAATGGCCCTGTGCTATTACTCAGCCTTCAAGGTAATTATTTATACCATGTTTATCGTGCTTATGTTATCAGAATGTCAGTTTGATGTGGCATTTACTTCAGCCTGAGGTTGAAATGTGACCTCATACAATGACAGCTTTTCAAATTACCTGTGCATCAGATATTCAAACACAAATGCCATGTAGGCTCATATCAACGCCATGTTTCTGTTGAGCTTGCAATTGAATAAATTTGTGACAATTTGTTGAGGCCAGTGGTGTGTATCAGTTGGGAGCATGTCAGAGCTGATGTTGTCACACTTATCTTGCCTTTACTCAGAAATTGCTTTTCTGTCATTAGATGTGTACAAGTCTTCTTATCTCTTTTTGTCCTGTTTCCTTGTTCTCCCTGCAGGTTGACAGCCAGAACATATTTATCCATCAGAGTTCTAGCCATCCAGAAGAATGGAAATCTCTTAATTTTCTTTGTAAATAAAGTTTACTCAAATATGAGCATGTCTGTTTTTTTTACAGTAACAGAATGTTTTCTACATACACAAAAAACATTAAAGAGTGAGGGCTTACTGGTATATTTGTGATCAGAATTATTTTTTTCATTCAATGCTAAAGAACGTTACTTAGAAGTCGCAATAATTATTAGTTGCTACCATTGATTAATTACATGTTGAGAGGTATAATAATGAATCAACTATTTTAATTCTCTGGACAAATAATTTCCTCTAATCTAGTGTTGGTTACTTTTTGTTGTTAATCACACTCATGTATATACGGACAGTCTACAGACACACACGGCCTGTAAGCATGTAGATGATGAGAGGTAGAGTAGCTCATGGTGTGCCACGATGATGGTTTGATGGCTTGGTGAAGGGCACCTCAGCAATGCTCAGGAGGTGATCTCTCCACTGATGGTTCTCCCTCCAAAATTTTTGGTCCACGTGGGCATTAATTGGCCACCCTCCCAGTCTCCATCTCAAGTCCTAGTGCAATGAGCTACGGCTGCCCAAATGTGCAGATGAGGTGATGCACTCAATTTTTAAGATGAAACCAGGTGTTAATACAGTATTACAAATAGTCTATTGTGCTCACTGTGACCTGTCCTGGTAGCTTATGACAGTCATGAAAAGATGTAATCATCTGAATTCTGCTAATATCCACCTTATTCACATGAGTATGAAATTCATAAAATCATTTGTAAGGTCAGCATATAAATGTTGAAGTAAATTCATATCTCAATTTAAAGTCCTTATCCTAAATCCAAAGCAAACGAATTTAAATTGAAAATCAGTGACATTTTGCACTAAGAAATACAGGCCTGTCATGATAGGTATTGTTCTTTGACTGTTGCACTCTGCTGAACACAAATGAAGAATCTATTTCCATTCAATTAACCCTTTGCTTCTGGCTATAATCATCCAAGGATGGTGTATTAAAGGGGGAGGTGTGGCTGTCCTCATGAGAATGAGGGATTGTAAAAGTTAAGAGGTTTTCCATTCACTTCCTCTGATGCACTTCATGCCCTGAGACATTTATAAAAGCATACAGAGGTTAGTTTTTCATTTATCTACTCTGTATAGCCATGAGCTGCATGTGAAGAACAACCTAAAGCATTCCATTTACAAGGTTTTCTTTTGTGGGGTTTTCACATGAAGCAAATAGCTGTTTGTAAACCAGTCGTGTGAATTGTGTTCTCATGCATTTAAAATACTGTAGTGTTGCGCAGTCTGCTGCTGGGCTCCCTGGATGAAAGGGCATTCGGGTCATGCAGCTCTGACCGGATGGTGATGAAGTTATCGGACATGTAATGAGGTCAACAAGTGGTAGGTGATGTTTTATGGGAGTGCTGTATCACATTTCCAGCTCACAAGTCGGGAGAGAGGCGCCTCTGGTCGTAAACACAAGATATATAAACATGAAACTGCAATATCACAGCATGCCAAACTGCACACCGTTCATTTTAAATCTCCAAGTGTTTGATATTTGTAAAAATACCCTCCATAGGGGCCACTTGCAGCAGAACAAGAAATGACAATGATTTCCAACAAAGGAATACGTAAGAAAATGTGACAAATTGCCCCATCGGGCGCTTTGGAGTAGAAAGAATGTAATGGGTACCCTTAAAATCCATTACATCATTGTATGAAGGGTACCTCCTTTTAAGAGGTTTGAAACTATTTCACCTAAAACTTAATCATGATTGTCTTTTACTCTGGTGATCATTTATTAAAATGATCTTAATCATTGTATAATTAACTATCCTCATTAAGCGCGTACGCCTGCTAGAGTCGGTGCCCTGCTGCTGCTGCTATTACTGTCAAAGCAGCAAATATCTGGAAGATTTTGTGCTCTCAACTCTTAGAAGTAAGGCACTTTTGGAACTACTTAAATTTTTTACAAATCCTTCACTTGGGTGCTGCGGTACATTTCAACACTAATTTGGAAACATCCCAAACATATGGACCCTTTTGTGAAAAATATATAGATTATAGAAACACATTTTCTCTCCCCTATCAGTAAAACTGACTTTGGTGTCAAATTATCCTGGCATCAGAGAGTAAAAAACATGCTCTAAACACTTTTTGTCATCAATGTCTGATTTATTCTCCGCCATTATACTGCCAGCAGGGGCTTTTATGAAACCAAACTGGTGCCAGACTCCAGCGGTGAGGACCCAGCAGACACAATGGTGTCATTTGGAGTACATAAGCATGCACGTATAAAAAGTAGCTAAGTGTATGTTGGCACCAGGAGTCCTAAGGGGAGGGTTGCCATATCCCCACGTTGTGGCACTTGCAGCTGCAGGAAGGAAGCAGGAAGGGTGCAGAAAAAAAAAGAATACATTGCAGAAGGATTATGCATCCTCTGTGCCAAGTCTCTTGCAGGAGTTTGTCATGCAGCATTTAGTATGTAAGTGTAGGAGGACAAAGACAAAGGGAGTGTATGTTGTGTGTGTTTGTAGGCTTTTCTTTTTTGTGGGTTGCCAGACTTTACACCTTCATAATAACCAATGTCTGGTAGATTCATTTTATAATTGTTCCAAATAATTAACATTCCCAGGTGCAAAGGCACTAATTTAAACAACGTGAAGTTGTGAAATATCAATTCCCTTCCAGTTTATCATCATTCAGTGATTGTTTCACATCATGCATGCTAATAAAAACCAAGAGCCCACAACAACAACTGCACTTCAGGTTGAAGCCTGTGCTGCACAGTCAGTCAGTTTCTTTCACCTCTTTTACAAATTTTTACACGTTCTTTCAAAAATGTCAAATCTCTTGGTTAAATACAGCATGTACATTTATTTGTTGTATTGGTGGACGTTCATTGTAGCCTTGGTCGACTTGTTCAATAAAAGAGTTCTCTGCTTCTCACACGTGAAATGTAATTATGGAGTCATTTGCATTTCAGTCGAAGAAGAAAGTAAGCTAAGCTTGATGCAAAAAGATGCACAGCCATCCGATAAAAACACTACATGTTTTATTGAGTCCACTGTTAGAGGTACATCCAGTCACAATATTACAGTCAAACGATTACATTTGTGACTAATATTCATTGTGAGCGGCACTCATTAGTGATTGACAGTTATATAAACATTTACTTACTCTGAGTGAGAGTGGGTGCCTGACAAACACTCCACAGACTAAATTACCCCTCTGGGTGAGTTGGATGAGCTCTAATCAGCACTTTCTTGTAAACATCTTGCACAGCAGCATGTCATTGTTCCAACCAATCAATAAATTACATTCAAAATCCAAGGGGATCTCTAGATATGGCCCTCCCATCATATCAGCATGATGAGTATAAAAGGTGAAAGCTACTGTCTCTAACACACCCCAACGCCATACTGTCAATCAGTTAAGTTTCAAGGACAAGCTGAACTCCCAGGTTGTCTGCCGGGCCCATCCTCTTTCCCTACCTTCCCTGTTTACCACCCTCTACCTTAAAGATGCTGACTTGTGAAGAAGTGCAGAACTGTCAGTGCAGGAAGATGAAGTGTGTGTGAAACTCCTACTTCTTCTGAGTAGGGCTCTTCTGGCTCAGCCAGGAACTCTGTACAATTACTCCAGATCCTCTTGGGGGACGATTGTTCATAGGAGATGAATGCTCACCAGATTCCAAGACGGATCGCGTGAGTGTATGTGTGCGTTGTTGTACATCGTGGAGGAAAATGTGAGAAAAACTTTGACATTTGTTTGCATTTGCCAAAGAGTTTCTCATAAGGGGAAAAGATGGGTTTGTAATGTCAAACACATGCGTGATAATATAGCTTAGATGGTTTGACCCACACGAAGCAGGACATTTACTTTTCCATTCTTTTTCATTGAAAAGTGTTGGACTCCACTGGCTTTAAAATGATGCATCATCACTAAGAATATTTGAATCTGTAGGAGAAAAAGTGTCACTTTAGGTTTTTGGTTTTTTTTTGGCACATTCTGATTAATATAAAATAATAGATGTAGAGACCCGGCAGGGATCTGAAACCAGTATTATCTCTACATCCCCCTGCAGTCCGCTTTAGACCCCTAGAACAGTCTTCAGTTCAATAATGTAACACTACACACTGCCAGAGTTAATAGCAGCAAGTTTCAGGGTGAAAAAGTTTTCACTTGAAATAATCATGCTCACTTCAGACACTCTCCCACATCAGGCCTTATGTTAATGCCTCAGAAGGGTCGGCTGTGGATGAATGTGGATTTTGCTCACTTACTTCATACAATATACAGTGCATTTTGAATCTGTCTAACCTCTCAATGAAGCCAGAGTTTTATTCTCCATTTTAACAAACTGTCTGTTATAAAATACTTCTTGGCATGAAAAATACTAAATAATGAGGTTTTCAGCTCTTATGTGCAGGGCTAGTGAAGACTCGTGACAGAGATGGAATTCTGTTACATTCATAAAGAATAACAGCCGAGTTAATTAAGAAATGACTAGTTTGAGCCAGGCAGCACAGTGGCGCAGTGCCTCAAAACAAAAAGATACGGGTTAAATCCCTTTTTTTGTAGAGTTTGAATGTTCTCCCCGTGTCTGCATGGGTTTTTTCTGGGTTCTCCAGTTTCCGCTACTGTTTTGACTGTGACAGTCTACATCAACATGGGTTTTCCATGTAAAATCGATGAGAATATTCATTGTGACAAGCCAGTGGAACCAGGACCGGGCTGTTTGGATTCCAATGTTACTTGCATTGAAGAAAAAATGAAAGTGGAAAATATCTTTTCCTCTAATGATGCCTCTCTAGAGATGCTTTATGCAGCTATGGAACTGTTCAACTCTTCTGTGGGAATAAGGTCTGACAAGAAGAGACTACCAGAGACAGAAAGTGAGACAGATGGCAGAAAGAAAAGGATGCACTGTTGATCATTTATTTTTGTTTTCTCTGTCACGGGTTTCTTTCCTCCCACAGATGGGAGGGGAGAATATTTAAACCTTTTCTGGTCTGGAAACCAAGTCTGTTGCTTTCCAGTAGTTTCGTTCTTGTGATATTCTCACCAGAGAAATTCAACTGATGGCATTTCACATGCCTGGACTTACAAACCAGCAAATACACTTTTGGGAGCATATAAGAGCAAACATTGTTCAAGCATATCCAAGGGAACACTCCAGTGACATGTGTGCGGCATTCACATGCAAAATGCTACATGAACAACTCTAAAGATGGTCTAGGACAAAGAAACCCATTATATTTCTCTTAAAGTACATATTTGAAAGTAAATATCTGACCTTTAGTTGCATTCAACAGAGAAAACAATTTTTGGTGGCTATAAATTATTTATATTCAGACTTGTATTTATTGTTTTATTTTGCTTTCTGAAAGCTGGATAGGAGACAGACAGCAGAGACATCAATGGATTCGCAATTGAGAATTCGGTAAAGTAGCTGCAGAAGTATAGAAACCATTCATGACAATTTTTCCTCCACTGGGAAAAAACACTGCGCTGAAGAGTCAGCACTTTTCTTGCAACTTTGTTTACCGTATTTGCAAAATTCCCAGTGTACTGTCGCTCTGTGGTAGTCTCTCAGGACAAGGGTGCAGAGTTACTGAGGAGGTGGTGGTGAAGATACATGGTGATGCATTGTGGTAGCACTGCTAGACTGGCCTGACAGCTCCCCCATCTGGACAAAAGCAGACTGTCAGACTGACAGAATGCATTCTGGGAGATCTGAGATAATTGCTATGCGAAGGTTACAGTCGAGACAATGTCTCTGTTGGAAGAAACGCTCTTGAAAGTACTAGTTGGGTTTTTTTAATCTTTGAAATAGTCACGTCTTTGATTGTCACATGTCCATGTTGAATGTTATATGTCACTCAGGGCCGGGCATGTTGTGACAACCCCATTAGATGAAGAACGGAGCAGTACAGTAAGACTCCATGCAGACATTGTTTGATCTAGCAGTTATTTCAGTGTTTCGCTGAGAGATGAGGGTCAGTAAAAAAACTCATAACTGTTTCCTTTGAACGGATGAGCAACAGGGGTACGATGCAAGTTGCGGAGGCAGACCTGACAGTACAGGGTAAATATAAATGAAACAGTCGTGTCTTACAGAGATGGGGAGTGAAAACTAGGACAGAAGAAGAAGCTCTGTTTGGTTTGTTTCTCCACAGATCAGTCTCTTCCAGGAGATGCTTTGGACACCGCAGATGTTTGGATGAAACAAACAGGCAGAATTTGAGTTGGCTTGGGTACAATTGGGGCCTTTTCAAAGCCCTGCTGAACTACATGGCGCCCAGGACCTCAGCCACCGTCTCCCCAGACTAACACAATATTGCAAACATAAAAGGATCAAATACCTCTTTTATTTTTTTGGTTTGATTGTATTCTTTCCTTTAAAAAATGCAACACAAAAAACATAGATTTGGTTGTGAAAATTAGATAATATTTTGAATGTATCGTTTGACATGTGTGACATGTAAACCCTCCAGTGTTTTTAATATGAAAAAAACTGCCTCGTCCCCTTTATTTTTTATCATTGCGCAAATGTGCCATTGATGATGAAAACAGAAAACTCAATTTTAGGGGCAAAGTCATGCAAATTTAATTGCTGACAAGACTAATTCAGGGGTTTGGTGTTATTTTGGAAATTTCAACTTTCCCCTGAAGGATAGTCTAAGCGAGAATTATTTAGTCATGCTATGAGATACTGACTATAAATACCTCTTTGCTGATAAAGTGTGTGTGTGTGTGTGTGTGTGTGTGTGTGTGTGTGTGTGTGTGTGTGTGTGTGTGTGTGTACGTGCGTGCGTGTGTGCATGTGTGTGTGTGGGACGGTTACACAAACAAAACTATCTCACTGCTCCATTGCTTATTCACCCCGATAGAAGAGGCCGAGATATCCAATTAATAAGAAGGTTAGAGTTGACTTTCCACTTGCTGGTCCAATCACAGTAGGTGCCTCGTTTAATTTGGAGAACAAAGTCATGGCAGGGGCGGGTGGCCACTTAGGGAAAAGTGAGGCGAAGGAGAAGGGATGGATGAGAGGAAGCACGATAAGGACTGAAGGAAAGATTGCGGCCCCCTGACAGCTCAGCTTGCATGGCAAATGAGGAAGCTGACTGAACAAAAACAGTTGCTGAATCCATAATGGGAGCGATCAGACCACTTCAGGAGGAAGCAGCACACTACGGCAAAGACCAAAACAAAACTTCTGCAACATCCAGGGTTAGATAAGGTCGCTCCCTCCATGAAATGACGGTTTTCAAGTAAAAATGTTGTTCTGGCTAAAAATTTAGTTCAGCCTGGTGTTGAGCATCGGCATTAGTTTTATCTCTGCTCTGTCCAGAACTGCACGTGAACAGAAGGACTTCCTGATGTGAAATGTGGAACCCTCATGCTTATACAACCAAAAGCATCACTCACATGACTCTGAACCAAGGACTCATCCTCAGCTAGCAGGATTTCTGGGCTCGCAACAAACCTTGACAGATGCTTGTACAGTAGATGCCTCAAAGTGAGTAAAAAATTTAAACTCTGACAGACAGCAACGGTTGGAAGCTCCAGCACATCCGCCATTGCTAATTTCACATAAAGACACTGACATCCGTTTTGCCTCAAAAAAAAAAAAGCTTAGAATTATTCCCAACCACTGTTTCCCCCCCCCCCCCCCCCATCTCTCACCCTGAATTCTACTATCTCTGTCACATCTTCCTCACTTTGGTTTGTGTATCCAAACCGATTGCAGACAAAGTTCTTTTAAAAACTTTGAAGAAAAAAATGAATAGAACATGTAGCTATCAGCTCCTGAGGCTCCAAGACTCCAGAGCTTTTCTTGAGTGGAGCATTTCAAAAGTGGAGAAAAGAGATGTATTCAAAATGAAGAAGGGAGAAAAATATTTCCAAGAATTCAAGTAGTAATAACCTTGGAAATCATAGGTTCAAGAAAGACTTACAATTTACTTAGAGATGGGTATTTATGTTTCAGGACTATTCACACATTACTTGAATTTTGCTGCTGTTTCATCATTTCTATTGGAGATTTAACCTATCTTTATAAACTCCTTAAGAAGATACTCTCAGAAGTATTATCTTGATGCAATGTCATCATATCATAGAGTGCCCCTTATTCTGAATAAATGTTTTCATCTCCTAGAAAAGCTTCCCCTATGGCTATAACACAGCATTTCATTACTTTGGTGTAATTTTCACAGGAGGAAAAAAAATTGCACCAACTACAGGAGCTTAATTCGACACAGATATGGTCTTTTAGAGTTTGAAATTGAATTTCACCTCCCTTCAAAGTCTGGTAACACAATTAAGCTTACCTCTTTGACTTTAAATGTGATTTTGTTCTGAAGTATCTTTGTTCTCCATGTCTTTTCTTCAAAGTTAATTGCGTTTTCAGTGAATGTTGTTCAAAAAGTGTAAAACGTGCATTTATGACACCTATCTCGTCTTGCAGGCTTCCCACTCTAGGGTGAAACCTTAATGGAATCTGTGTTGTTGCTGAGGTCATTACACTGACAAAAAATATTGTGTGGTTATTATTGTCTTAATTCTGCTACTGAATTCACTTGTGTTCTCATTGACTTTCACGTTCAAAAACTTCCCCTTTAGTGGCTTAAGACTTCAGTGGTTCATTAACTGGGTTTTCTTAGTAAGATCCAAAAAAGAACCCTCAAAGTTAAGGCAAATGACCTGCTTTACAAAGCAATAAAAGATGGTGTAATTAAACTGTGCCATTCACCACTTTATTTAACCTCCGATTGCTTTTAAATTACATATTCACATTGAACAGTTTTTATATATATTCCATTTATGCTTAGGTTGACCTAAGCCTTAGGTTTAAACCACGTTTATCATATTAAAGTGAAAGTTAAATATTTTCTGACCTTTCTCCGTTAAAGGAACTATGCCATTTGGTCATCATGGATGAGATTTCCTGCACCTCTCCTGAAAGCGAATGGCTCTTGAACTCAGGGTGATGGAGTTGCCTGACACAAAATCATGAACCTTCCAAAGGCACAATGTATTCATTATTGACCTGCCTCTGATCCAGTAGTGGAGGTTCTGACATGTGTTTTGTGTGCAAAGATTTTAAAAACAGCTAATGGCAGCTAGCAGTTTACACTAAGATGAAGAGTAAATACACTACAACGTTATTGCTGCAGATCGATCGATCGATCGATCGATGCGTTTACACTAAGATGAAGAGTAAATACACTACAACGTTATTGCTGCAGATCGATCGATCGATCGATCGATCGATCGATCGATCGATCGATCTATCTATCTATCTATCTATCTATCTATCTATCTATCTATCTATCTATCTATCTATCTATCTATCTATCTATCTATCTATCTATCTATCTATCTATCTATCTATCTATCTATCCATCTACATATATATGCGTATACACACACTCTCTCCCTGTTTATGTATATGCTTTCCTTCACGCAGCATCTTTCATAAAACATTACAATGCCATATGTTTCCTTACTTAAGCAACAATAGTTATGTTCAAAAATAAGATGGATGAATGATTGATCGAGTGGCAGAGTGAGGAAGATGACCAATGGAAGGAGGAGAGGAGTGGTTCAATGAGTTCATGAGAGAAAAAAGAACAGACCGCTCTATCATCTGCTCCCAGACGCCACTGGGATTTAGTGTGAGAGACAGTATAGCGCATCGGAGAGATGAATCGCTTCTCGTGACCTTTGAGAGAATAACTACATACAGTAATAATCTACTGGCAAGTGGGTTGAACTGACCACAATATTGGAGGTTTGTACTTTCCCTCCACACTACTGGGGAGGATTAGCACGGAAGGATGGAGTCTGGAGTTCTGCATTCATACATGTTTGTCAGTGTTTGATCCCTTGGTTTTAAAGCTCCGGCTATTCTGTTAGAATACATTCATCTTGCAACTTACAACAAACCAGGCCACATTTTGCTGCGAAAGATGAAATCACTTTTTCTCTAAATGCATCAAAAATATTCCTTCCAGTGCCTTTAGCTGCAGCCTCCACCCAGCTAGCAGCTCATCGAGACCTTGAACACTGAGATTTCCACTTTGTGTGTCTTCATTAAATTCTAACTAGTGCTACAATTTCCCCTCCCTTTGATTCAAAAGCTTTTCTCTGCATTTTTTTTTTCCCATGCAGTGATTACGGAATGTAGCTGGCAGTGAAGTGCGAGTGGTATCGCAGCATTATGAGCCCTTAACTTCCCTTCGCTACAGCAAAAAGGTTAGCATGATGGACTAGTTACCAATGGAGGCTGTCACTGTAGTGTGCACTGCACTCTCGTCTACATCATTCTGGACTTTAAGTACTATTTCACGCCCTAAGCAATTCCGGGCTACTTTGCCACAGCCTGCCAAAGCTGTGGATGTATTAGCGGGAACAGTTCCATTTCTGATAGTGAATTATTCATCTGCCACATTACAGATTGTTCCCTGCTTTACTGGATTCACTTTCACCTGTAACTTCTCTAGTGTGTGCTTTTAATAGAACTCTTATTTTCTCCTTGTGTGCAGTATTTATTGCTGCATGCAACATTTTCAGACTTTCATATTTGTTCTTTCTCAACCAGTCGCACTGGATAATTTTTATTTAAAGTACTGGCACCTTGCCACCTGTTTTGATTTTCACTCATTTTCACTCCACCTCTCCCCCCAGCTTGTACAAGCTTGATTAATGGATGACGTCGAGTTGCATCAGTTCATCTATTTCAGCCAGACGTTGCAGCCTTTCACCTGTTTGCTCCTAATGGAGCCCATCAAATCATCGTTCCTACTGAGCACATCCAATCAATACATGGGGAATCCCTATCATTTTGCGCACTCGGGGTCTAATGGTCCACAGTTGACTAAACAGGAGGTAGCGTGCCATTAGGGGTGCATACAGTGGGATAATGTTCCACTGAATGCTCTAACAGTGGCAGGCAGGCCACCACACATACACATTAATAATGGTCACAAACACTCTAATGACTTATGAGGTTTTAGAGAAAGAAAAAAATCATCCTACAAGAATGGTGCGTTGGACAAAATAATCAATTACATGAAAGCAAAATCCATGCCACTTTATTATTACATATAATAAATGATCATTGGGCAGCTGGTAATGCAATCGATTTGTCTTTCTGAGAGTTGCTAATGGATCAAAACACTCTGTGAACTCACCAGAAAGAACTCTGGATACCCGGGTGCTTTTCATTAAAAATGGAAATGCAGTCACTGTAGCAATCTTCAGCTGCAGCTCTTGGTGGGGTTGAAACAACAGCAGGCCGGTTCAATCTCACATCAATCACTTGTAGCAGATTGTGCACACTGGATGAAGCGGCTGAAACAGAGAATTGGAGGCGCTTTTGGTTGGAGGATTGTACATGGCCGCTGCCCTGACACTAATATAAAAGGATCGAAGCACTGTTAATGTCCTCTGTAACGCACCTCTTTATTGTTATTTTTAACCACAAGAATGAGTACACCTCTTTGAAATTTCAATTTGACCTGTGTGAAATATATCAGCTTGTTCTTTATGCTTTCTGCGTCCGTCTGCTCCATTTGCTGCCTCCGCTCACTGAATATCCTCCCATTGGGTCACAGGGTCATGGAAAATGAACCACCTGAAAACTCAGATGAATCACATAAAATGCCGTTTCTTTGCAAGTTCATGGTCACTCATGAAAATTTGTAGAAGAGCGTTAGTCACTCACGTTGTGTGATGTGGTAATCTTGAGTGGTTACAGTCTGCATGAGAGTAAGAAGGCAAAAAACCCAGGATTTGACCCTTTCAATTGCAACATCCAGTATCCCAAGACATCCTTGTGGTTCTCCATATTTTGCTTCTTTCACGATTGCTGACAAGACATTAGTTGGAAAAGCCACGTGACATCTAGTGTGACTGTTCACACTGTTTCCACATCTGCAGAAATCAAATGTATGTAGATCAGATAGAAGTAACTTATGACAGCAGCTCTAATCCTCACTGAAACAATCCGATTCCATGTGATTTGTGCTGTTTGCATTGTCCTGAAAACATATCGGAGTCAGAAAATGAAGTAATAATTACCCAATTTGAACCTCATTTTTGCTTGAAGTGCGGAGCCAGTGTGGATCCATTGTAGTTTCATACTCTGCATGAACTGTGGTGCATGTGTTTTATATTTTATGTCTTAATGTAGAAGGGCATAGCAGGATGGAGTAAGGGTTAGGAAAAGAGGGAAAACAATATATGCACACACACAATGCAACCCCCTCTACGATTCAGTGGCTCACTAAAGCCCTAACCTCGTAAACAGGATTTATGTCATTTAATTAAGCTTTTGTACAATTACCTTTATTTACAGCTGCATGAAGCAGGCAATGGGGAACTCATGGCAGTGCGAGCCAAATACAGAGACCATAATTCCTGTTCTTTACTCCTCACTGTTCCCAAGATATGAGAGCAAACCCTCCTGAGTATGTAGGCGACATGTTTTACTTGTTAGAGCAGCATGTTTACCTCAGTAATAAATCAGTTCTTCCTTTGTAATGATTTCTTATCCATGTGTTTGACTGTTCCATAGACATTTTTCAGTGAATTTGTCAGCCACTACCTTTGTTGTTTTGTATTAAATTTATTGTTAAAGTAGTGGCACGTTTTAAATATGTTACTTAAAATCTATAGTCATCAGATTGTGCATTTGCTTCTGTTGTAAACTCCTATTAATATACGGAGTCCATTCATCAATCTTTGCAATAATTGGAGAGGAAAGGTCTGATTTAAGTCTTAGGACGGTGACTCCTGCAAGGACGCAGACCTACACTTTGATGTTACAGTGCCACCTACTGGCTCCTCTAAATATCGTCCTTGATTTTGATTTTGATTTTTCTGCTTCCTGATGCAGATAATCCATCAAAACATGTGATTCTGAACATCATGCCTCTCTGCTTTGAGTGAAGGAGAGGTCTTTTCTTTGTACCCCTCCCGTCTATTTGTCAAACCATCGTTACACACAGCACTGGCATTCTGCCTCCTGCTAGACAAACACAGACTCACCGTGACCGCAAACAGTGACGTCACACCGGGAAGACCTGAGTCATATCAACATAATTATTCTTAGACCCGCTATAAATATTCCTTTTAAAATGCATTACATTTGGAGCTAATATAAGATGTGCATAACAGAATTAAATGTGGATTTTTGCAATTATGTGAATTAATTATCAGTTACTTTTACATTAGGAATATTTTCAAGCAGAATGCTGATAAATTTTAGGCTCCATTTCTGTATCTGTCCCCAATTGCACACAAACAAAACGTCTCTTGTTGACGTCTATAACCACTCGGGGGGGCTGTAGCCTCACTTTTCCTTTAAATAGGAACTCTGCGCCCTTGTGATTTTTTACACTTTATATGAATTTAAAATGACCAAGACTGAACATGTAACAATTTAAAAAGGGAAAGGGCTTTCATACCAAATGATATTGTAAAACTGTTTGAAGCTTTTTTGAAAAATCTATTTATGATTATACTATTTTAGCATCTAAAAAATAAACTTGTAATAATTGTGTTAGTAAACGGCATAATCTGTGGTATTTTTCTCCTCACCAGACAAGTACCTAATCCCTCAAACAAGTGCCTGCTGTTTGTGTGATTTATTCATTTATTTATTTATTTACTTATTTATTTGCTTGGTTGCTTGCTTTCATCGACCTCTCTGAATGGGATGGGGACATGAAGCTAATCTCAGAAATGCAACAGGCCCTCAAGGCATTGAGACTGAATGCAAAGCTTTTCTTCTCATTATGGTCTTTATAAAGAGGTTTTTGGATGCCGCAGGCCTGCAGAGGTCCAGATAGAAGAAAAAAGAAGCAAGGCTAGCAAGTCAGCTTTTTGCCAGTCACAAGGCAAACATGACACAGAGATAAAGGTCTGATTTTGACATAAATTCATAGCAGATAAAGCTATTTATCTGCTTAGAACAAAATCTCCTCTGACAATGATGTGACTTTTTTTGTGACAGTTGGGCATCATCCACTTTCATTCCATCTCAATAGGGGTGTACAGACACTGATGAACTTATTTCAACGTTACATACTTTGACAATAGTTCAAAAAAAGTTTCCATTTTTCAAAACAACATCATAATTGTAGCACAACTCCGTGAGAAGAGTACATTTTCATCTCACACATCCCTGGGTTATGAATTTGTAAAGTACCACTGTCTTGAAAAGTGAAAAAGGATGAACAGCAAAAAAGAAAAGGCAAATAAACCCTGGCTTCATTCACTGTGCTGCTGCAGCTACTGTCTCATTTAGTTTTTTCCAGTGTTTGGAAGTGAAGGAAAGGAAAGATAAAAATAGTTCCTGTCTAGCCAGTAATGATAAAACCATACCTACTGATCTGGAAGCTAACCTCCATCCCCTTTGAAGAGAAAAAAAGCCAAGTCCAGCATCAAGAGCTTAGTAGCCTACTCAGCCATGCACAAAACACATTACTAAAGCCCACAGGGAGCAGCTTGTCTCATTGTCTTGAACCCATAAGTTTGATTTTTTTTTTTTTAATCCATAGCCAATATTTTTCAATACAACACTGCAAAACTTAAATCAAGTTGGCTGGAATAAATTCTATTCTCTGATTAAATTTGCTGAGGAGGCACGGCAGATCTGCAGCTGGAGCTCAGAGGCTGAAAGTGTGTGTCTACAATGTGTGTGTATGTGTGTGTGTGTGTGTGTGTGTGTTGGGGGGGGGGTCCGTGTGAGTGGTGGTGAGAACATTAACTGATCAAACTCTGAGAAGAGTGCAGCTGCTGGAGGCCTTATCCAGTCAATGACGTCTTTCTTAACATCAGGATCATTAGTATGACTTGTTTTCCTTCACATTTGACATTTAGCAGCTCCTACTTGACATACGTTGCTCTTAGAGATCAGAGGAGTGCATTTACTGTGTGTTATCCAACACTGGATTAAACTAGCCTAAGTAATGCTCATTTATTTGGGTCAGAAAGGCAATCAGGGGTATGAGCAGAATAGTGGAAGAAGCTGATTATATTAAATAAATCTGATATTTCTGGCCTGTTTCTCCCAGAACACACAGGTTAAGGGCTGAAGATGAATATCCTTCCTCATTTCATGGCTTGTCCCAGATTTTTTCCCACCTGCAGTGGCCTTTTTTTTTTCACTGTGATGTTTAATCAGCCATCGCTCTTCCGCTTAACAAAAAATAAGGCTCCAAGGCAGCCCAAGGGAACTGATCTACCGAGGCTCCCCTCCATCACTTTGTATAGTAACACACTTTTTACGACACCCACTTTAAGATCATGTCAAACTCAAAGCAGACCTTCTGCTGATTTATAACTCAACGCATCACTTATGCATTTTCATCAGCGTTATAATTTGTTGGCTTTGAGAAGCTGAATGACACAATGAGCATCATGAGGATGCAGCTGATGTATTTTTTGATGTAGGCCACCACAGCTGGGGGTATCAAACAAACTACAGCAGCCAGATTGGAAAGTCAGCGAGTTTATTAAGAGCTACTGTCATAATGTTACAAGCAGCTGTGGAAACAGCATTTCTTGGCATGCAGGGGTCTCTTGATCACACAGTGCACTCCTTCTATTTCCTGCCACTGCAGCTATGATAAATAACAGGTAGCATGAGAAGACTGAACCATGTTTCATAGTAAGAAAGGGTCATCTCTGCATATACATATACACAGACACCATTTCCATATGTGTAAAAATATCACTAATCATTGCAAAATATTTTTCCTTTCTTTAACACAATTTTGAAAACTCTTGTCATATCTTGTCATACAGATACAGTACTTTGTCAAGAAAGAAATTAGAGTGAACCATGAACCATGTGTTTGCTTATTTTGGTGACTGAAATCCTCTTTTATGGAAATTATTCATCCTGAAATAGCTTTCTGGCCATTCACACGGATGAAATTGTTTCTCTGAGTGTCTGGTAAACTAAAGGCAAAGGATCTCTAACTGCGTTAAGTGTTAAGTGGATAGCAGAGCACGTTCAGCTGTGGTAGTGAAAAAGGCCAGTTGCCTTCCTCTACACCTGCATGAGGTCACGTCTCACTGTTGGTCTCCGTAATTGCCGGATTTGCTGTACACAGACATAGATTTTTATAAAATGTTACCAAATGATCCAAATAGACAAATTCTTCGCTCTACTCTACCAGATTAGATATTCCTCTTTTCTTACGTTAAGAAGTAGTGCATCATGGGTAGGATCATATTTGAAGAAAAGAGAACACACACACACACACAAACGACACAGTATGTACATACGTAATAGGATCTCTTGCAGACTAGGGCAGTCAGATCAAGCAGAATTAAACATGGGGGGGGTGATGGTAAGACACGGTGCGTTTGCCGAACGTAGGACGGATCAATAAGGAAACAATGTGTTGCCAGGTTGTTACACCAATGAGGTTTCCTTTGTTTGTGTGATCAACAGCCGCCGCATTTTGATCTCTGCCTCTACGTCTCTCTCTAACTGACAAGTATGCAAACAAGTACATGCAGGGGTAAGCATGGAACTTATTTCTGATGTGTGCTCATTCCAACTTTGTGGGGAGACTATAATGAAGCTGTTATTGTACCTTTTATCTATTGTACCATTTATCTACAAGAACAACATGTAAAAATAACAGCATCACTAGTTGAATATTGCCGTATGCGTCTGCAAACCAGCAACGTACACATATGTCTCTCCAAATGTGCCCTTCAGATATCAACATTCAGCCCTTGCTGATATATAAGGTGGTAAAATTGTTTGTGGTTTTGCTCCGTCACAATACTCCAGCTAAAATGTAGATTCAGTTTTCTTTCTATTCTACAGCTGACTCGGTCGAGTCCCCTTTAAATCTCCGGATTGTTTGTCCAATTTCTATGTCGTACACATGCTTGATTCCCTGAAAATGATAATGAAGCAATCCTGCAGGGTTAGCGATAAGGTCACATAGAAAAGAAAGCAAATTACCAAAACACTATGCTTGGCTCCTGGAGCTTATTATCCAGTCCCAGTTCCCAAACCTGATCCATCTTTAATTGATGCACACAGAACAAATATCCTTAAGATATATTGTCTGGGTAGGTCAAAAGGCTCTTTGTTGCATTTGAGGAATCGGTCCGCTCTACTTAACAAGATGATAAATGTAACGGCTTTGCCTCTAAACATTGCCCTGTGAAAATTATGTGTTGCTCTTGCCTCATTAATGCTACCGTGATTTTTTCTCACAATAATATTGATCCAAGCATCCCATCATAAGGTTTAAGGAAGAATTCTGCAGGAGGTCGCTGATGGAATGTTGCTTTGAATTCACCTCTTTTGTCATAATGCCGATAAAACTCCTGGAGGTGGTCAAAGCTAGAGACCATAGAAGTAGGAGAATTTATGTGTTTTCGATAACTGACCCTCAACTTTCTTTGTGGATGAATTAGAGGCAAAAAAGTCTTCATTACAACTTTAAAAGATGTGTATGAAACAAAATTTAAAAACAGACTGTCTTCAGGTTTTGTTTCAATATTTGTGTCTATTTTGAACAATGTAAAAAAATGTGTGTGAAATCTGGCACATCAATGTAATATGCTCCTATGCATGCCAGTTGCTCTGCTGTTAGCGCACATTCTGTTCACCATATGCGCAGAAATAATGTTATGAGCGTGGCATGTGTTAGAAAAGCACAGAACCACAGACTGTTGTCCTGTCGTCTCCATGGGAGCACATGGTGCGCCGCTGTGACAGTCAGAGCTGAACATGTCTTTGGAGATGCTCCATTATTTACACTGTGCCTTCCTGTGGCCCAGATGAGACATGACAGGAGCCACAGGAAGCTCATGAATTAAAGAGAGGGGCCTAAAAGCACAAGGGGCGGGAAGAGGGTGATGGAGGGGCCCGGGGAGACAGTAGGATGCAGATTGCAACGCACATGTCGACGCATGCCCAAGGGGGGCTTGGAGGGAGGTGAGGCTGGAAGGGTGGGAGGAAGGGACATGCGGGGACTGTGGAAGAAAGAGAGGGCAGAATAGAAAGCAGAAAGACGAAGCAACTGAGAAAGAAGCAAGAGCTGCAGACAGGTATAAGAGAAATCCTCTAATACGACAGAGAAACAGCAGATAATGCTGAGGGATGTAAAACGCAGGGATGAGGATGATGTCATATATTCAGTGGACATTTCGTGTGGTGTGTGATGTCAGTTGTTCTTCAGATAGGTTGAGTGTCCGTCTGATAACCTCAGACGGACTGTGACGTCACTTGATGCAGCAAAACCAACACAGTTGCTGCGGTCAATAAAAGGCAATTGTTCTTTTAGTAAAGGGATAATATCTGACTCACTGATATTGAGGTCACGGATATGGATGTTGAATTTTGATGCAGAATTTCCTGAATATCCGTGCATCACAGTTTTACAGTTTACTGTGTAGCATCCAACCCATATCTCAGCATGAACTTATTTCTGTTGCATCTCACATACAATTTGTTGGATAAGGCAATCCTGTTATGCCTGTATCTGTCTCATTCTCTCTCTCTCTCTCCCTCTCTCTCTCTCTCTCTCTCTCTCACACACACACACACACACACACACACGCACACACTCACACATACACGTTTTCACAATCTGATTTTTGTAAGTAACTTTTTACAGGAAACACGTCTAATGACAAGTTCTTTCATTGGCCCCTGGGGAGCTGCTGTCGATCTCTCCTGGCAACCCCTGACGGGAAAAGGAACCACCCAGACCACTGGTGCCTGGGTGATATCATCTGATCATCAACCTCAAACATGGGCGCTGAGCCACATAATGCATTTTCATGTAGTGGAAAGTTTTCATCCTTCACTCTCCGCTTTTATTTCTGCTCACATAAATCCCTCCGAAAGGAGTAAAACCCGGCTCGTCATATAAAACATCAGAAGTTATTTGAATGGGTGCCAAGTGAATTAGACTTATTAACTTTAATCTGTAAAATCTATATTTTAAAACCGCAAGCTGGATGTAGCTCATCTTGTTGATGCAGTCCATTAGTTCTGATAGTCGTCTGTGGAGTATCAGTTGTCATTCGTCTTGTGCTTGAGTGCCCTTTATTCCCTCCAGATCCCATCTGGACATG
The DNA here is from genome assembly GCA_013358685.1 of Antennarius maculatus. Lineage (NCBI taxonomy): Eukaryota > Metazoa > Chordata > Actinopteri > Lophiiformes > Antennariidae > Antennarius > Antennarius maculatus. The sequence goes on from CM023608.1 coordinate 22,732,474, forward strand.
TGGGACAAGAAAAAAATAAAGCCCTACAACATTTGTCTGTTGGTATCACAAAAGCTAGAAGTGTACTATAACGCATCGATATACATGCAACTGTATGTCTGTGTGTCTGCGAGATAAAACTTGAATTTGGACCTTTTTTTTGCATGTCTGCAAAAGTATTAATGTTCATTTCAGCAAGAAAGAAATGTGTTACATAATATTTAACATCAAAACTTGGGGCAACAGAGCTCCCTGATGATTAGATAAGATTCTTTTATTAGAGGAAATCATACAAATGACATTAAGAACTCTTTGCTCATGTTGCTGTGTCAGCAATTATATGCTAAATGATGAGACCTGCACAAAGAAACGCTAGCTTGTCTGGAAGTAATAGTGTTGCCATCATTTCCATGGTATTCTTTTTGCAAATTCTGTTCTCATAATCAAAAAGTTGTGCAAGCAGAGAGCTGCTCATTGCACATTGTCTCTCTCTAGAATTGTGAGTGAGGGGGCCATGTGCTCCATCCCCCCAGCTCTATCTCGGCCAGCGCTCTCCCCATAAGTGCATTCGACTGACAGCTGCAAACTCCCCCGCTCACCCTTTCAAAAAAAAAAAAAAAGAAGAAGAGAAATCCAGCCCTTCATACTGCATTAAATGTAGGCAGCTTTGCTGGATGGGTGATGTCTGGCAGCCAGAAACACAAACTGAAAGATTCTGTTGTCTCTACTTCTAGTAAAAAAGGTCAACCAGTCATCTGCACTGTCGATCTTTAAAGGAGCAAACTATCTTTTGATCATTAAAAGTGTTTTTAATGACGTCAATTGTGTCCATGTGTGCTCACAGAGCCACACAGATAGTTATCCACAAAGCGCTACAGCAGTCTCACCATCAGTCTTCTCCAGCTCCTTTTGGGGATAAGAGAAGGCGTAAAACAGAAGACAATGAGTGGCGTAGCATTCTCATTCCTGTTTTAATTCCCTCTCATTTCTGACTCAGTAACACACACACACAGGCCGGATGCGCACATACTGCACCCATCAGGACAACACCAGTGAAAGTGTCATCCAGTACCAATTAGAATATCACAAGACAAGGAGGGGAAACAAATGCGAGAGTGTTATAAACAGGCACAAATATGCAGCGAGCCTCAGACTTCTGTCTCTTTCACTGTCTCTTACACATACAGCACAACCCTGGATGAAATGTCACACACTCACACACAGAGACAGACACATACACTCACACAAACACACCACTTCTGATCAACAACAGAAGAATTATATTACCCTAAGGATTCTTAGAAAATACCCAATAAAACAAAGCTCAGACAAAAGAAAACTTACAATTGTAATCTCTGCAATCTCTTGCCCATAAGAGATTTGAGTTCATTGACATGCATTAAGGGCCAAAAATGCAGCACACTTCGGTATGAAATAAGAAACATTCTCAGGAAAAGTTGTTTTCAGACAACAACTTTTTAATGTCAAGTTTAATGTTTAATGTCACATCTTGACATTCACTTTGGCAAATCAGATGTGTCATTAAATTTTCAGCATTTTGACATGAGACACGGCATAAGGAAATTTTGACAAATCCCATGAATGTTGGAAAACCAGGCCGACTACTCCCAAGGATCTGTGCACACGCTAACAATCCATGTTTCACTTGCTGTTTGAAACTTGTATTTTAAAACTAGTTATTTATTCAAAATAATTCTTAATGTACATGGTCACAGGAGTGCCTTAACTGAGGAAATATTAATAGAACATGAATAAAAGAATTTAAAAGTGCAAAATTAATGAAATCAATAAGTTGAGGAAAAAAATGCAAAAGGAACCTCAATTAATGTCAAGGGCCATGCTGCCAATCATATATTATTACTATTATTATTATCATTATTATTGTTGTTATTGTTGTTGTTTTTGTTGTTATGAAAAGTGCAGTGTGTCTGTGTGTGTATGAGACTGATGACAGCCTGTCACACTTACTTCTGTGTCACGTTTTATATCTAACGTGTGACAATAGCGTTCCATGTTATTACCACACAGGATGACAAATACAAGGATGACTGACACACACTCTGACTGTCTTCAGTCTGTCCGCTTCACTCAGTTACACCTGGAAATGGCATTAAGGACATTTCTGAGAGGGTATTTATTTTTGAATGACATGAAGACTAGAGCCTAAATCAGAAGTAACAACAAAAATGAGTTACGTACAAGCACTGATGGCTGTCTCTTCCTTAACACTATAATTGCTAGCAATAAAGTGTTGTGATAATATGCCAATTAATATGGATGAGGGCCCTCATTTAAGGTCTGTTTCCATCAGAGATGAAGAGAAAGACATAAATGTGTGTCTACTCAGGTACGAGTAAAAAAAAATTGCACATACAAATATGGGCTATATTTTGAGGTCAAACTTTCAGATTGGATTGTTTCATCTCTGCTGGTGTAAAATCCTTTTGTCTCTCTTGCACATATGCAGAGTCAGCTGTTTAACACCTTCCAAGATATGTGAACTGGGATTTCATATTGTTTCTCTGCCAGGGAAAAGCGATCTGGTTTGCTTTCTCATTATACTCAGCACAGGGAGGATCCACAAGATACAATCGCACTGACACACACGTAGACGATGACCCCAGCGCACTGAACTGCACGCCATATAAGGTCACTTGACAACTCGGGACCACTGGACCCAGGAGCAACGAAGCCGAAGGCATCGCCATACAGTGAGGCTGTCGTGCGACTCCAAGAGGTCACTTTCTATGGAGTGTACTGTATGCATAATGAGCATGCTTGAGTGTGTGACTATGGCTAGTGGTGCATGCTTGTATGTGTGTTTACAACTGAGTACTTGTGCATTATAAATGGAGTGGCTCTTACGGTTGTACGCCAAGCCAATGTCAGCTTGATGATTTCACAGTTCACTAACTTTTTGTGTCGTAAGACCTCAAGGAAGCCTGTGCTTTTGAGGCTAACATAGGCCTCAACCCCCCCAGTGACCCAAGGGAATGCAAGGTGTGCTTTCTTATGAGTGGCAGTTTGGTTTTTTTAACCCACTGGCCTGTCCACTTCCATCACGGTGGATGTCAGAAGCTGTTTGTCGTGAGAGGACCTTTCAGGGAGCAAAGCAGGGAGAAAGAATGACAAGGGGCTTTACTGGTGGGCTGGTACTCACGTTAGATGAGAGAACATTGCAAATCAGCACAGACTTGAACACAAAAAGCTGACAGCAGCTGTCATCCAGTTTTGCTTTAAAATCTCCATCGATGTAGTTAGTGTCTATTTTGGAAGAACTGTCAAATCATGGCATTAAAAAAGAGTCGGGGGCTCATGCATTAAGAGGGTGAAAATAAAACCCTAGCAAGCAGTGTAAAAGTGGTCCAGACATCCTCTTTTTTTTTTTGCAGTGCCAGTTGGTCTAAAATGGATCTGTGTGTAGGTACAATGGGAAATGGCAGCTGCACAAAAGCCAGCTGGAAGTGATGTGGGGAGTACAAGTGTCCCAGTGCAGTAACTGCTCAGCACTAAGCTACCAGGTCAAGGTTAACCTATGGCTGATTTATAGTAGCTTGCAAATCAATTTTCCAACCTCAGATGCCATGGGAATGTTCAAATGAGATGTATGTAGAACGCAGAATATATAGCATTAAAAGATCATCACAATGCTGATATTTACTATCATTTTTCTCAGTTATGTTAAAACTGCTGCACATTTTTTGAGTCACTATGCTTGAATCATTTGTTCACAACTAGATCACACTGTATATTATTTATACTTTATTTGACATTGTTGACTCAAGCAAGAAATAATGGTTTGGTTTATGCGTTACTGGCACCAAAACTGTTTCTATTAATTACTGTAATGGTGGATTGCAGGCATTTTGAGAAAGAAAATGTGCTTAAAGTAATGGGGGGAGGGGGGGGGGGCTGGTTTCCCATAAGAACATTATGTCTAACATCCCTTGAATAGATACAGTAATTGCCAACATATGCAGCTATCCAAAAACGATTGAAAACCTCTTAAGGTCCTTGTTGAGAATAATAAGTCGTGATTACATTGTAATTACACATCGGATAAATGTGTAATTTTACAAAATATGCAAAACTCATGTCTGTGAAATTAAAAAAATATTATTCCAGTATATACTGTAAATTCAGTACCCAGATCGAAGATGCGATAGATTGGACCCGCGGCTGCTCTGTGTTCGCTTGGCCGTGTCTGCCCGGTGACTGGAGAGGACGCGGGAGGGAGGGGAGAACGAGAAGCTCAGCAGCGGGCAAGCCACCAGCCCGAAAGCCAGAAATAAAGGTGAACTTAGGTTTACGCGCAAGAGTATTTTATAGCTGGTTTATAATATGGTGGTTCGCATTGAACAGTGCACCGTCACGGAGATTTAGGCGATAGCGCTAGGTCGTTCGTGGACTTTTTTTTTTACACGAGAAAGCTGGAAACTCAGAAGGAGAGAACACAACAACACTGCAAAAAAGACGGGGGTAACTGACAATAAAACAACACTCCGCGACAAGTGGTCTGCCCGGTTCCAGGCGTGAAGTCCCAGCAGGAAAAAAAAGGAAATTTTTGGTGAATATTTATTCTCTTTGGGACGCTGCTGGCATTTGTTTTCGGACAGCGTTTCTCCGTGATCTCAAAACTCAGGAAACAATGAAGACATAGCGAGCAAGAACTCATCAAGTGTCTCCAGGCTGCTAGCCAAGCCGCTAACGTTAGCTTGGTGCTCTCGCTGCTAGCGAATGCGAGCTAAAGCTAACGCCTGCTAGTGGAGGAAGCTAAGTTAGCTTGTCGGCTAACGCTAGCTGGCTAGCTAAACGCGTTGTAGAGAAACTTTTGGTGTTGTTTCGACGAAGCCCAAACACTGACGGAGTGTTGTAAGAACAGAGGGGAAGGGCGGGTTCCCTTCTGGACTTTTCCCCCTCTACAAATATCTCCAATATGATGGCTGCGGAGGTCAGCACTGAGGATACGGGCTCGGTCGCGTCAGGGACAGGGGTGGCAGACGGAGGAGGCCCGGAGACGGCCCCTTTCCCCTACTATCCCAAGTCGGGCAGAGTGCGAGTGTCCGATTTGGGACAAGCACCAGCGCCAACCGTCCGCCAACATTCAAACACCTCTCCGGACTCGCTTTCCGACATGAGTTTAATCTATCCTATTCCAAGTGGGGATATGCCCGGACCAGTTCTGTCCGCAACAGGGAGTGGCGGACCAGGAGGTGGACATTCAGTTTTCCAAGGAACAAGCTCAGGGACCGTGGGCGGCATTTGCTGCTCTCCCACTTCGGAGGGTCCGGCTAGTCGAATATCACCCACATCGACAGGCCCTGATGGGCCCACTGTCTTCCCCCCACTACCGCCGCCGCCTCTTCCCCCTCCAGGCTGTGGGGGGCTCGGCGCCACTCTGGATGAAAGCGACATGCAGGATGGACCGGAATACGAAGAAGAAGAGGTGGTGTTCCCCCTCTCCGCACCTCCCACAAACCAGTAAGTATATTACAACAAAAATAATGACCTCGTCGTTGACAAATAGAAATCAATGTTTACCAGCAACCTGTATTTTTTGTTGAGTTCACTTCCTTCCTGTTTAGATTTGAGGCATGAATTTGACTCTTTCAGACTCACTAGTATGCTGCTCTCATGATATCAGCTGTGATCTGCATTTAAGGCTTCACGGTCCTGAACGAGGACATAACCAGCATAGTTGTTCCCATGAGATAATCATGGTCACATTTGCAAATTTGTTCTTGTTTTTGAAGAATTTAAACTAGTGAGACTCATTACAAGTGGTGCCAGGATACGCAATGTAATAATGCGCTTCAGTCCTTGTTTATACAGTCAATAAAGTCAATATCAAAACTGCTAACCAACATGAACAACATGATGTTATTAAGCAGTGAAAATGCTTAATAATTTGATCAATTTCATATTTGAAATTTATCACATATGAACGGTGCATTGAGTGAATCCACCCACGTTCTGTTACGATATATGCATCCAAATAACGGACATCCAATATTTTCAGTACATAATGTATGTCAGTATGTCAATAGTAAACACACCAACTTTTTAAATTATTTAGTAAAAAAAGATATGTATAGTGAAAAAATGTCTGAAACGGTAGATAAATTACAGGGAAGTTTACGTTATTCTTGCATGTCTTCTCAAATATTCATCTTTTTGCAATCTTGATTTGAAAAACACTAAAACCTCCTAACTACTTGAAAATGGCACAAAGACGATAGGTAATATGTTTAAAACAAGAAAATTTCTGATCTAGAAAGGCTACAGCCTTTATTGAGTGGAAAACTATTCTGTACTGTACAAAATTTAAAATTTTTGGAAAGCCATGGAGGAAAAGACCATTTATACTTGTTAGCATTTCACAGGTCAGAAGCCAACATCCATGATGGCATGGGTGATCTGCTCATATGTGAAGACATCGATAATGCTGACGTGGATAAAGGTTTTGGAGCAACAAATGTTGCTAAGTAAATGGCAGCATATCAGGGATGGCCTTGTTTATTTCAGTGAGACAATGTCAAACCGCATTCTATGCATATTACAACAGCGTGACTAGTGAAAGGCCTGTGTGTCAAACCAATTTCCCTGTAGTACTGACTTTTCACTCATTGGGAATGTCAGACGCATTATTAAATGTAAACTATGACAAAGGACAATCACAACCTCTTGAGCTGATAAAGTCCTTCAACAGGGTAGAATGGGAAGATACTACACTTTCAAAGTAGCAGAATGTTGTTCAAAGAAGAGGCAATGCCACACCTTGGTAAACATTGTCCAGTCCCAACTCTTTTAGAGTGATGTATTCTTAAAAGGAAATCAAATGCTCTATTTTGATGAATTAGTCAGCACTTCTTGTGAACTAAATGAATCAGTTTTTCTTTGACTAACTGATGATTGGTGTGGTCCTCATGCTGTAGTCCTGTAATGTATCCCTTCAGATGTCACTGCAGTAGCAGCGGAATTATTTCCAATGAACTTTTGTGCTCTGTCGTGGTGATTCATGCAAAGAAGAAATCAATTAGAATAGTCTTTACTGCTTATCTGCGCAATTTGTCTACTCATGGCCGGTGTCAGTCCTCTGACTTCATGGACGGTGCTTGTTAGAAATACAATATTTAATCTACTAATGAAGTAAAATATGCATGAAGGGGATATTAGTAACTCCTTTATTTAAAAAATGGTAAGTAAATTTGATCATTAGCATGGTATTTCTATGAACTGCATCTCCAAGTCTAGTCATTTCTACAAATTTATCAACCGAGGCACATGTTCAAACCCGTGTGTACTGGTGTTGTAATAACCTAAATACGGCTCTCCCATTTGTTACAGTCTCATTAGAGAACTGCTGAGCTTTGTCATTTCTGGCCCTCATACTGTAAGATATGGTACTGGTGACTGCTTGGAGTGTGGATTCAGCTCTTATTTTAGGAGCCACCCTATATCTCCCTGTCAGATTACAGAGGAAAGGGAAGGCCATCATTTCATCGATGTAGCCTGTGCTGTTAATGAACAGCACTAAATGGAATTACATGCACTTGAATCATAGTTCTTACATACCGCAGCGCTGTGGAAATTGTAGTCTTGCCATGGGGACTTCTTTGTGGGTTTGAATTTGGATTTCACTTTTATCAGCTTGCAGGGTTGTCAGAGAGGCACAAGGACAGTTGTCATTTGTGAATGAATGGCATCTTGCTCGTTTCACAATGACAGACTAACCACATAGTCATATGTTTCACTGCATGAATCACTAACACATAACTGAGTCTCCTCACTCTCTGCCTACTCGGAGATGATTGACTCAATTGACTTGTGCAAGGCACATATGCAACACAACCTTTTTCTCTATTTTGAGTTTGTTTTTTCTGGGAATCGTTTGTGTTTGGGATGAATCCGCTAGTACGCCGGGCCTCATCTAAATGTTATGGTTATTATTAACTCACAATTTCCCAGTAGGTTCTATGAAGTGTGTTTATCAAAATAACACCTTCCCTTCTAACGTTTATGGATGTTGAACTTTGCCCACTTCGGGTTGAATGAGGCAGATCTGCAGAAAAACAACAAAACATTCATTCATTCTTTCACTCACTCACTCACTTACTCGCTCATTCATGAATTTCTTCATTCATTCTTTCATCTATCTATCCATTGTTTTGACATATGGGTCATGGGGTATGCAGCCTATCCTAGATGACTACAGGTGAGAGGTGGGGCACACCCTGGATGCATGACAGCAAGCTTTCTGTTCTTAAAATGTACAATATTGTTCTTTTTAAGGCTTACATGAAACAACATACTCATCTGGCAGTGGAAGCTACACTTGAGCAGCCTTGTTAAAAAATGCTGCCTTGTAATGATGAGCCAAATTAGGTGAGTCTGTTCTGCTTCCAGGATGAGCCGCTGATCCACTGTGATAGACCAAGCTGATATGAGGACCCATTCGAGGGGTATTTTACTGTGCTGTTGATGATGCATAATCTAATGCACAGTGATTCAGGCAAAATATGTCATGGACATGGCTCAAATTATGTCCTGGAGGCAATAGGCTGAAAGTAATGCTCACATTTTATGGCATAAAATCAACTTAACTTCTGTGTTATTATATATGTGAAAATTCCATATCGGTGTTTTTCACTGTGCCTGTAGAAGCACATGACAGTATTAGATATAACGCTGGCCACTACAAGTGTTGCACTAACAGCTGAGTAACCTGAATGACTCCAAATCTCACCCTGCCCCATCAGCTGTGCAGCTCGACCAGGAGGTCTTCTCTAATCGGGTTCAGATACTAATCTCCTATTCCTTTTTAGTAATGTCAGTGGCCTGTAAAGTGTGTTGGAAGAGGGATGGTGGAAAACCTCTGCATTGTTGGAAGTGGTCCCACTGCGTTTTGAACAGTGACCGTGAAAGCTAAATTTGGCACATTTACACCGTGTGGAGAGTGAAAAATGTTGGAAGCAGCATGGCAGCAAGAATATTACACTGGCGATCGCTTAAGGAAGAAACGAGGGTTAAAATAATTTTGTCGCCCGGACAGTGCACGTTTCTGCTGCGATTAGAAACCCTCGGCCAAGTGCCTGAGCTTGAACAAGCAGCACGTTGGAAAGCAAGTCGTTGATATTGAGTTTCCACGAAGATTAGTGAGGATTTTAAGTCAAAGGATTTCCCAGAGGACTTGGTAGAATTAAGGAAACATGGGACTTATGTGTGAATAAATTTCACAGATTTAATTGTTTGCTCTGGAAACACATATTTAACTGCAAAGTTATTTGAGGACCCAGTGCTATCCTTGCCTCATGTGTAGGTTATTAGAGACAATGGATTTGTGAGATTGTATGAAGATCATGTCATATATCTTGTTTAATTGGAAATAGCTGTCATTTGTCAAAAATATTGATACAATATTTTAAATTCCCTTAGAAAACTCATGCTGGTTGGTTTATGGGTGCCATCGATGGAAATACCAGTCTGACCTTTTATTAGTGTAAGCTCTGTGCTTTGAATTGATAAGAAAAACCCTATGGCTTACATGCATTTTAAGTATGTTACACAATGTCCTGTCTTGCCCTTCCAATACCCACACTGCCCTGCTTTTTCTCTCCTGCATCCTGTTTTGAAGACTTCTGAGCCGCTCAATGTGGCCTTAAAAGGATCCTCGGAAGGATCTACGTTTTATTTGACAGTAACCAAATCTTTGAACTTGGAGTGAGTTCACATCAGTTAGGTGTGCTGGATAATGAATCAGGCACTTTGCCTATAAGGTGTAAGTACTATGTACATGACTTTCTGCATAGAAAGTATTATAAAGGTGTTTTAACGGTGTTGTCAATGCATTTTACCTTCATTGAAAAGCAGCCGCTGAACTAAAGGCATGTTTTTATTGAGCTGTTCTTTCTGTTTCATGGATGCTAGTGTTAGTTATTATCCCTACAAGAAATTATTGGTCTGAATGGAAGAGAATAATGCTGTAAACCAACATGTCAAAATCAGAAGTGCTGGAGAAATATTATTGGGGCGATGACAGCGGAGCTTATTATCACTGATGTCATGATGTTATTTCAGGGTGGGTGATTCACAGCAGGACAGCAGCCATGCTGACTTTGGTCCCTGCTTGTCTGGCCGGGTCTTGAATTGATGATGGTTGGTTATCCAGGATGAGCGAAGCTGTAAAAGCATTGAATGCTGAAATGTAACTAAATATTTAAACTACGATTGGATTATATTGCTCTGAAAGTGAAATGATTTAATCTGCTTGAAGCCATGTACAGGATAAATACTCTATAAAGATTCTGCAGGTCACATAGTTGTATGTTTTTTTTTTCTTTTTGCTAATGCACCTCTGTTTATTTGAGTGCATCATATAGATGTGTATTCATACAGTCATCTATGTGTGCAGGGATGCCACTCCCTACCCTAGCTGTCTCACCGTTTCAAAAAAACCAATCGGCAGCATGCTCATGATGCTTGGCTTTATGAGAGAAAGAGGGAAGGGGAAAGAGAGGAGAAAGTCATAGCAAGATGTAGGTGCAAAGATTATGGCTGCAGTTTGCCTCAGATAACTTCTTCAGATTGGCATCTAAAGGATAAGATATAAGATTCCAGTTTTCCTCAAATTAATTAACACAACTAAATACACGTGTGCTATCAGGCTGCATCTGCGTGTCCTTCTGCTCTTCGTTCTTCAATGGATGTTGGTTATTGACCCCTACGACGGGAGATGGCTGTATCAGGGTGGCAACGGGGTTGCATCATCGTGCCTTGTATGGATTTAGGGTTCCTTTTGCTCTACTTTCCACATCGGTGCACACTATTTTCACCTAGCCAACGGTTGTATCAGTGGAACGGGTGCACCTTGTGAAACACCGGGACACGGGGATGAGATGCAGCAGAAGACAAACTCAGCGTAAGTGGGCCATCAAGTCACCCTGTGGCTTTTAACCTTGCCTCTCCCAAAAATGGTCGAGAAAACCTGACAACTTCTGCTTGTCACCTGTTGTTTAATATTTTGTTGATGTTAAGTTTAGCTATTAAATATTACTGTGCTTATCTGACTTTTAAATCCAGCAATCACAAGAGATGGACAGAGTGTCTTTTATTTTCTTCTTTGGATAACTGTTTTTTGGATATTCAGACTTATTAGGATGATTTACTGGCATAAGGTATTAATTCTGTCTATCCTTAGAATTCATACATGAGTGAAGAAAGCGGATTTTTAACTATATGGCAATAATACCTCAGAGACAACTGAATGGTGTATATTGGCTTTTTCTAAGGTCTGCTTTAGTGGACGCCAGATTGCACCTCAGCCTCCCCTGAAGTGCGTTGCTCACGGTGGACAGTAATGCCTTACTTTCATTACTTTGTGATTGTGATGAGGACTGACGGTACATCTGTGGAGATGTTTGAGTGCAGCTGCATTCCTCAAGACGGAAGACGATGAAGAAAAGGGACAGATGCTAGAGCGAGAGCTCAGAAAACCAAAGAGACGGAAAGCTGAGATTTGACTCTCCAGTCTGTTCTGTCCATCTTATTGCCTCAACTCAGCTCCAACAAAGGGGAAAAAGTTCATATTTTAGATGCACAAAAAATCTGTTTGTCAATTATTTAAAAGATATGGGTGTATTAGAACGGTAGACAAACCTCCTACTGCTACAGCACTCCATTAACTGAGGCTTTATTAAATGTATAAGTCTGACCCATCATGTTCGGGTATAATTATTTTTTTTAGAAATGGTTAGACTGGAACGATTTTGGTCAGCAGGGTATGCAATGTCCTCAATTTGAGCGCACAGTTTTTCCAAAGTCTTGTGTCCTTTTCATGGCTTTAGCTTCTGCACTATTTTAGTGAAAAGATGACACACTTCAGAAAATATCCTTTAATTTTCCCTACAGAATTATAACATGATTTGTTCCATAGACTTTATTAAGTCATTGCCTAATTTCACCCATGGCTAGCACACAGCAGGCTTATTCCTGTCTTCAGGTGCTGCTTTAAACACACTAATCATGAACCAAGTGGACATTAGTCACCGAACTATGCAAGCAGCATATGTTGTTGTGAGAAGCCTCGGCGAGGATTCATGTGGTCCAACCTACAGGCAAAATCTATACACAGTAAATTACCTGAATCTTATTGGAGTTATTGCAATTCAATATATTTAAGGCATTCACCATTAAAAAAAACATAGCCAGAAGTATTGTATACACAATAAATCACACTGCTATGCTTTCTGGAGCCTAAGCCCTATGTTCTGGCATGAGGCCCGACCTGACTGCGCTTGGGCATGTTTGATTTCACCACCATACAGCAATATTGTTCTTGACAGGGTGGTTCAATTAGCTTTTACTATGCATGTAACTTAACCTGGTAACTTCTGCGCTTGCAGGAACAGCTGAAAGGATCAGCGTCGCCTTTTGTCCCGTGATGGGGTTCCTGAACCATCCTGTGTGAAAGTGAGGTTCAGGATGTGGGTGTTGAGGGCAATGAGGACGAGAATCGAGACTTACTTTGGTGTGGTGTTGTATTCTGCTTGTTGCGACTTGACATGCAGCTGCGCAGACACTGTCCACTATTAATATCTGTCGCTGTGCCTAACTCAGACGGCTGTACGCAGGGAGATAAATGCTTTACCCTGAGTCGGCCGTCATTAGAGGACGGGGTGACTACGTCACCGTGTTGCCTGGCGTTCGTGTCCTGACTTGATCGGGCATTCCTCAAGCTGCTGGCAGCATTGTACCCTATGACCGTTGTCATTGCTTGTGCGCCGCCTGTTTAGCATTACACTCTTCCTGCCTGATTCTACCTTCTCACATATATCGTAAACTAACTCTAAATATTTGTTTTATACATATGAAGATTTGTAATGTAAAATAACATCACATTATGGGCTGAATCTTTTTTGATGGAGCATATTTTACAACTGGACGATTGGTAGTTCCGTGTTGCATGCACAGTCAATCATGTCAACAAGTTTACATAAATAATTCAAATGACTTAAAGGCACTCTACAGAGACAAATTAGCATACGACAAGCCTATAATTTATAGCTTTGAAATAATAGAGGCACGCTGTATTCGTCAAATATATATTTTAGTGGGGTGAGCAGCGTCAACATAGCCTCCATCAGCCTGTAACCCGGTGGAGCGTTTGCCTGTGCTGAATATTTATTTATAATGGATTAACTCCAGAACCTGAGCAACAGTCATTTATGTATCAAGTAACTGTGGGATTCAGTAATTAAACACAGCCAACAAGTTGTTTATTGTTCGCCTAAGGCCAAAATTAATGGTTAAATATGGTCGTTGACAAACAGATGTTTACATTTTTAATGCTAGGGATAACACTAGAAGACACACCTGTTGCGGAGCGCCTCATAACACCTGTGGTGAAGTTCTGCAGCTTAGTGCACCAAAACAAAGCAGTGTTTAGCGTTGAACCATGGCTTAGAATACTGTGCAAATATGCTTTTGAATCTGCACTATTATTAAGTTGAGGTAAAATGTCTGGAGTGCATTGTTTGTTGTTTGAATTGGGAACTGAGTCTCCTGTCACGAAGGGATATGAGAAACCTTTATGCATCTGCACCTTCCCATCCATTGTGATCCATGCTGTCAGATGCTGCCCTGAAGTCACCTACTCTCTTTCTCTTTTGTTTTATCAATGTCTTAAAGCAATGGAAACCCTCTTAATGTTGCTTAACCCTCACCATGTTTGTCTTGTTGGCGTGTGGATGTCTTGGTTCTGGATGAGACAAAGTACGAATATCTACTCAGGGTGTCTTTTGTTTATGTCATAATTGTTGAAACAAGATTAATTTGTACCATATTTAGCTGGGTACACGGCTTCAACTTTTTTATAACCCATAGACCCTCGCGGAATCTTAATGGATAAATTGAGTTCTCCTTTCGCAGACTAGATAAGAGCGCAGATCTGCAGCAGCACCTCCTTCATCTTCTCACAACTGGATGTTTTTTCAACCCCCGCCCTCCATTCTGAGAGGCACCAGTGGCCTAAATTTTGAAAAAAAACAAAAAACTTTTTTTTTTTTTTTTTTACCCCAGTTGGCAAGGCCCATTCATGTTAAGATCAACTCGCTGAAATATTAAACGTTTAGTTCACAAAGCAGCATTACTGTTAACAGTGTGCTGGAACATGAAGAAAACTTTTGTATTTGTGTTCACTTTTTAAGTTGATTTATGTTTCCTCTCAATTTCATTTTATACATAGAAGCTTGGTAAGCAGGACTTCTCTTGCAATTATATTCAGTATTTAATAGGTCAGAAATGACTTTTTTGATATGGAAATCTGTGTCAAGTGTTTATAGTTATCCATCAGAAACCAGGATCTAATGTCATAATGTAATGTAACATCCATGTGTTTCTCTCTCCTGATCATTTCCTCCTTCTGTCTTCTCTCAGGTGGTACCATGGCAAGCTAGACAGAACCATTGCAGAGGAGCGGCTTCGCCAGGCCCGGAACCCTGGCAGCTACCTCATCAGGGAGAGCGACCGCCGGCCCGGTTCCTTTGTCCTGTCTTTTCTCAGTATGACTAACGTGGTCAACCATTTCAGGTACAACTGAGAACACACAGCCAGCAGAAACGATTGTAATCATTGATGAGTTAAACCTGGGCCCGCCAAAAGGGGAACTACATACAGTATATAACAACTTCTGAACAATTCATCTTACGAACAATTTCTTGGAACTTACTGCGTTTGTGAGTCGGACACTGTGTATCGTCAGGCTATGTAGGGTTAACTGTTCTTTATAGCATAAAGCATAACCTTGCTAAGCTCACAGTTAAATTGGAAACTGACAACAGAAGTGATTTGTCGTGTTTTGGACAGCAAATCATGGACAAGCAGTGAAAGATGAACCTAAGATGTTTTTTCATTGTCTCTATTTCTTAGTTGCTTCACACAATTATGCTTCCTTCAGGGCTAATTTAATTTATTTGTTCCATTCAAACTGACAAAATAAACATTTATAATGTTGCTTTTTTTTTTTTACATTCTAATTTATAATGCATGTAATGCTGTACACTTCTGTTTACTGAAACTCAAGAAGCTCTGTGTCACGGATTTGTGAATGCAGTGGGGAAAAAATTGATGGCACAGCCGCAAAAGATTCGTTTGGCGAGTTTTTTATTTTCACCAAAAACAACCAGTGAAAAACTTATTTACGGTGAAGATAAAAATTCCCAAAACCAAAAACCCAGCACAACAAAAAGAAGTATATACATACAGAGAAAACTTACTACTAATAGCCACCATGCACAAATTTCGAGAACTCCAGCTCCACTCTAGCTCCAAAACTCCAACTCTCACACCCCATAAAGCAGAAATGCTTCCGTTATATAACCCCGTGCCTCTCCCCTGGCGAACCAGCAATAATCAAGTAGGGTTGTTTTTACAATATCTGGTATAATATACCGGAAATAGACAAAATTACAACTAACCTGCATTACAACTAAACCAGAACAGAATAAAACATAAATGCCCATCATATGGCTGGTTAAACATTTATCAACACCCCGCAAAATAGGAAACAATCCAATAATGTACAAAATGGTTCAGTCCAGGTACCGGGCTGGCCTGACAGCGCGCCACAATGCGCTATTTAAGCCACACCAAGGTACTGCCTCGGTTTGGCCCCTGAACCGGAGGCGGACCAACGCAGCATCATCAGGTGAGCGTCTCTCGTAAAGTTCTGTGTGAGTGTGGAGAAAACACGTATGCGCCGAGTGTGGAGTGTGGAGCTGCCGGAGAATGTGCGCAAAACAGTCTGAGCAGGACCGCGCTCTTGTGGTCCGTCAGGAAACAATGAAAGCGCTGCTGCAACCGCTCTCCTGGGCGAGGGAGAGAGGCGCGCAGAACGGAGATGGACGGAGTGGTCTCTACTGCTCCGTCACACTCTGTGTGGTTGTGGGTTTGTTTGTGTGAGGCGTTTCTTTGAAACGCATCTGAGTGGACATGAAGTAAAAAAAATAAATAAATAAAAAATCAGACCACAAACAAAAGCAATACTTTGGGGGGTATTTTTCAATCTTAAATTCAATAAAACACAAAAGATAAGACTTTACAATCTTCGCTCTTGATGGATCTTCTGCATTTATGTAATTTATTTTGAATAGAAAACAAAAGATGCTGTCACATATTACAGTCAAACAAGGCGACTTCCTGTGCTTCAGGTTTGGCTTTTACTTTTTAACATGCTTTTAGATGCTAGAATGTAGAATCTGCATCTTCTACAGTTTTCCATGTGACCACTACACCAGTCCCCTTCAGAACATAAATGGTTTGTTTCTCCAGGAAATGCACTTTCCTAATTAAGAAACAATGACATCATCTCCTTCTCATATTGGTTTAGTGTGCAGCCATGATGTCATTGGTGCTGCAGAATGACGGTCGTTCTTTAAGGGAATTATAGCCCCGAGAATGATTGTGACACCCTCTCTGCAAAAAGGTTGATCGTGACCGCAGGAAATGAGTGATAGCACAAAAACCATCAATTGTAGATCCATTCAGTTGATGAGAAGAGAATTGGGATTAGTGCTTCTATCTTAGGTGGAATCCAGAGCTGTACTTTTATCATACTTTGCAATCAGTGTGGTGATTTGTTGGCTTTAATCTGAGTCACAAATTGTCACAGCGATCGTGGGGAAAGACGTTTAGTCTTACTTCATCTGTTACCTTTATCTTCTCTCTGCAGGATAATCGCCATGTGTGGGGACTATTACATTGGTGGGCGGCGGTTCTCTTCTCTGTCGGACCTGATTGGTTACTACAGCTATGTGTCTTGCCTGCTAAAAGGGGAGAAACTGCTATCGCCGGTGGCGCCCCCAGAAGTGAGTGTGACTGCATAGCTGGGATCATTTAGGATGCAAGATGAACGCATTTGTTTTTAGGCAAGGTCTGGATAAGGAGGCCCATGAAAAAAAAAAGAAAATGCATGGGAAAACATTTGTGTTCCAGATTATCACCCGTATTCTGTCTTCAAAAAATCTGTAATTCAGAATTTCTAAGAAATGAACTGTTTGTACAGGTAGTGTTTTCCACGGCATTTGGAGCGAGCAGCCACTGCAACCCAAAATGTCCATCGCTGTGTCAGAGCAGTGGCCAAAAGCATGATGTACAACTCAATGCACACTAAAAATTACCTCCAGCTTGTATACAAGTTACCCACGGATTGCCATCTCAGGAATGCACAAAAAGGAAAAATTTGCTTGTCAAATTTATACCTACAGTCAATTTAGAGACCAAACTCCACGCACAAAAGTCTTGGGCTGTTGTGGCTGATGTCACCTACTGATCCGGAGCAGAACATATTCACACTATCATGCTCACACCAGTAGTACATCATAGCCCTGCCTTATAAATGAATGAATCCATTACCAAAGTAGCTTTGAGGAAAAAATGTTAACAAGACTTTATAAATAACCAAATATTAAATTTACGACAGAGTGAATGAGTTATGTGGTGAATAGAAGCAAATTGACCGAGGGAACATATATTTAATGGCTGCATTCATCAGTTTCCATGGATACAAAATACGCAGCCTCCATGATAATTAAATGAACTTTTTTCACCTTGTGTTCTATCCTATTTATAACAGAGATTATCAACTTTTCCAGTTGAGAGCTGTGGAAATGATAGCCTGGAAAAGTATAAAATTTTTGCAAAGGAAAATGTGCAGCAACCTTATATTTTGAGAGCACTTGTTTTAAGTAATGGATCACCTTGGATCTTTTGTGCTGTGAGGAATGGAATAGGTAAGAACTTTTCCCAGAGAGCTCACAAAACCAAAAGCAAACTTGTTAAAATATGGTGACAATCAACAGTGCAGCATGCAAAATGTAACCTTACCTTTTGAAGGGTTGTCCAGTGAAAATACACCCACATGATTAAATGTGTCAGGGTTGAAAGATGAATGGAAAAACACACCTTCGTGAGTTGAGTCAAAGTCAGCCTTGATTGCTTTATTCAGTCACTTGTTCAGTGACGAGTATTTTTCATGTCCTCCCTTTCCTGTGTTTTTCCTTCAGAAGGTAGTCAGAATTCATTAAGGCGCAGTTGAAGCTAATGTTAATCACCTCCACAGTCGAGTGTGATATCTCCCACGGGGAGCTGTAGTAGCATGGATGTGGGTTTTGTATGGTCATGGCTAAGACTAAGAGCTTTGTGTGCATGTTTCCACAGCCTGTAGAAGACAGGAGGAGAGTCCGGGCCATACTTCCATACACCAAAGTGCCAGATACCGATGAGATCAGGTAAGCCTGTCAAAAACAAGCCTTTCTTTTGGATTTGAAAAGAGTGAAATCCAACAGTTTCCTTAATCAAAGTATTATCGTTCAAATCATATATAATCCATTAGATGTAAATGAAGACCGTGTGGCTTCCCAAAAGCAGACGAGTCTCCCGCTTGAGTTCAGGTTTTCTTTTCTTTCTTTTTTTTTTTTTTTGGTACTTTGCAGGCCTGGAAAGCACATCGTCAGACTTGTTAATGTAAAAACAGTCTTGTTCGTGTCATTAAACTGCAGTAGGCACACTTACTGATGATCCCAACTATCCCTGAGTTCCTTAATCTGATCAACATCTGTCTGCAGTCAACCTCAAGCCCGATTCCGACAGACTCAACAGAACGGAGAAGAGGTGCCGGATTCACCTCAGATGTTAGGAGCTAGGGCCCCCTGCTGGTGATGCGGTGGCATGACAACCTGCACACAATAAAACTGATAGATATTAAGTTGTTTCAATTTCAGTTTGATCATGTCTTCCCTCAGTTTTACTTTACAGTTTCACAGTGTTTTAATATCATTTGTCTTGATGTATTTTTTTGCCTCAATGTTTTTTTTTTCAGCTTCCTGAAAGGGGACATGTTTATTGTTCACAATGAACTGGATGATGGCTGGATGTGGGTGTCCAATGTTCGCACTGAGGAGCAGGGCCTCATCGTGGAGGATCTGGTGGAGGAAGTGGTATGATTCAGAAAATATATTAAATGCTTAAAGAGTCAAATGAAAAGAGCATCGTCTTGACAAATTTGTGTTTGGGATATTTTTTCAGGGCCGGGAGGAGGATCCACATGAGGGAAAAATGTAAGAATTTAAATTTCATTTGCACTGAACTGGCTTTTCTGACCTGCCAGTATCTGATCAATGGGGAAAAACCTTGTTAGATTGAGGGAAACATCAGAAAATCATGACGAAATTCTAAATTGTTGTGCGTTTCGCTGATGGAGTTCATTTTATTGGTCTGCTTCTCTTTCTGTGGCCCTCATCTGACTTCCTGAACAGCTGGTACCACGGAAAGATCACCAAGCAGGAGGCCTACAATCTCCTGATGACAGGTATTTCGTTCCTCCTAATGTCAAGTCAAAGTCATCAAAAATCATAGCGTGAGCATGAATGAATGCTTTGTTTCTCTCCTTATCATTTTACAGTTGGCCAAGTGTGCAGTTTTCTCGTCCGGCCATCAGACAACACACCGGGGGACTACTCTCTCTTTTTTCGCACCAGTGAAAATATCCAAAGGTTCAAGATCTCCCCCACCCCCAACAATCAGTACATGATGGGGGGGAGGTACTACAACAGGTATGACAAGAAAATCGTGTTGATGGTAGGTGGCCTGCGTTGCTGTGCACGCATGTGATTTCCTGCATCTTTTTCCTGCTCTCAACCTTTCGGCAGTGTTGATGACATCATCGACCATTACAAGAAAGAGCAGATTGTGGAGGGGTACAACCTGAAGGAGCCAGTTTCAGTTCAGGTAGGTGCAGATATTTGTTTGCATCACTGACACGTCTGACTTATTTGGACGATATTTCACTGTTTCAGGACTTTGTGAAGATAAATCAAAGTGTTGATTTGTGGTTGTATTCACAGCACCAGGAACAAGTTCTTACCGACACAGTGGATGGAAGAGAAATATACAACACTATCAGGCGGAAAACAAAAGATGCTTTCTACAAAAACATTGTCAAGAAAGGCTACCTCCTGTTCAACAAAGGTAGCGTGAAACTCCAGCACTGGTAAACCTCAAAGATTGTCCTACACGGGTCAGGATCTGTCATGTGGTTTCTCTCAACTCAGGTAAAGGCAAACGATGGAAGAACCTTTACTTTATCCTGGAGGGCAATGATGCACAGCTCATTTACTTTGAGAGCGAGAAAAGAGCCACCAAACCCAAAGGGCTGATTGACCTGAGCGTGTGTTCTGTGTACGGTGTGCATGATAGTCTGTTTGGCAGGTGAGATGTAGAATATATATATATTTTTGAGTTAATTATATAGAAAAAAGAAGAAAAAAATTCAGATCCTTCTCTTCTGTTTGACTTTTTCAGGCCAAATTGTTTCCAGATTGTTGTCCAGCACTTCAGCGAGGAACAGTACATATTCTACTTCGCAGGGGAGGTTCCAGAACATGCACAGGTATGAAGATGGTTTGTCATGCACACAATCCTTCGGTACACAAATGGAGACAGTGGTATCAGTTGATTTGATTCTCATTGATGAATGAAAGCTGTCCTTGATGATGGTTCTGTCTTTGCAGGATTGGATGAAATGCCTGCAAACGTTCTGCAGTAACTTAAGGAAAACCACTCAGCCGACCTCTAACAAGAGGCTAAGACAGGTGTGTAGGGGGGGTGGGGTGTGGTTGACGATTATGAACTTACACCCATGCCCACTGGAGGATACTTAATGTGCTCAACCATTTTTTCCGTCTGTCAGGTGAGCAGCTTGGTACTCTACGTGGAGGAGGCCCACAAGCTGCCGGTGAAGTATTTCACCAACCCCTACTGTAACATTTACCTGAACAGCGTCCAGGTGGCCAAGACGCACCCCAGGGAGGGGCAGAACCCCGTGTTCACCGAGGAGTTCATCTTCGAGTGAGTCTGCGGGACATTTTTGCAAACATCCTCCTCACGTACATGCGCTCCGCTCGAGGGCAGAATTACTAAATGTCCAGATCTGTCGTTTCAGCGACTTGTCAAGTGAAATCAACAGATTTGAAATCAGTCTGAGCAACAAAACAAAAAAGAGCAAAGAAAGTGACATCTGTAAGTACAGTTGTAAGATCTCTGACAGACGCGTTCCCCGCGGATCTTTCCGTTGACATTACATTTGGTGACACCTTCTAGTGTTCATGCGCTGCCAGTTGAACCGTCTGCAGAAGGGCCAGATGATCGATGAATGGTTTCCTCTGAGCTCCCACGTGCCCTTGAAGGGCATCGAGCCGGGCTCCCTGCGTGTTCGGGCCCGGTACTCAATGGAGAAGATCATGCCTGAAGAGGAGTACAGTGAGTTCAAAGAGGTCGGTCCTTACCAGGAAGTACCTTTGATTGCAGTGTCCATTAACTGCCCTATGTTCTGTCATTTACTTAAATTCACAACTGTTATTATTATGATAATTATTGTTGTTGCTGTTCTTTGCAGATGATCTTGCAGAAAGAGTTTCACGTCATCTACGCTCTGGCCCATGTGTGTGGTCAGGACCGCACCTTACTGGCAAGTCTTCTCCTGCGGATCTTCAGACACGAGAAGGCCGAAGCCCCCCTACTCAGGACACTCAACGACAGGGAGATCAGCATGGAGGGTAAGATCCAGCAGCAATGAATAAATGCAGGTTTTAGTTTTGCTTAACGTTCCAATTGTTGTTATTTGTTTGTTGAGTTGCCTCAGCTTAGAAATAAATATCCTCAACCGTATACCCTTCCACTCATGTAAACCCTCCTTGCTTTGTGCACCACCTTCAGATGAGGCCACGACGTTGTTCAGGGCGACCACGTTGGCCAGCACACTGATGGAGCAGTACATGAAGGCCACAGCCACACCTTTTGTCCACCACGCACTCAAAGACACCATCCTCAAGATCATGGAGAGCAAACAGTCCTGTGAGGTAAAGACTTGCAGAGGGGTTTGGAATCAAGGCCTCTGTTGCTTTTTCCAGCATTTACCTTTGATACGGAGTTTATCTATTAACAACAAATTATTTTAACTATAAATTATTTTAAACAAATATTGCCGCTCGGTTATCAGAGCAGCCTTAAAAAACTATGTTGTCTTCATTCGTTTGTCTCTCTATATCTTTTTTTTAAGCTGAATCCTTCCAAACTGGAAAAGAATGAGGACGTAAGCCTCAACCTGGCTCATCTCCTCAACATCCTGTCTGAGCTGGTGGAGAAGATCTTCATGGCAGCTGAGATCCTACCGCCGTAAGACCATAAACACATGTCTCAATATCACATGCTGTTTTTTATTGAAAGCAAACCACAGAACTCAAGGTTAAATAAAAACCCGAATAATCAATTATTTTTTCTTTGTGACGACTCATCCAGGACGTTGAGGTTCATCTACGGCTGCCTGCAGAAGTCTGTGCAGCAGAAGTGGCAAACCAACACAACCATGCGGACAAGAGTTGTAAGGTAAACAAAAAACAGTGAACAGAGTGTCACAGCTCAAATACAACTTTATTTGTAGGGAGGTATCATTTCTTTACTCATATAATTCCCCTAATCTGTTCTCTTCCCAGTGGCTTCGTCTTTCTCAGACTGATCTGTCCTGCCATCCTCAACCCCAGAATGTTTAACATTATTGCCGGTGAGTGTTATGTGGGCCCTCCCCTCCCCTCCCCCATTGTCACGTGTCTGATTGGACATTGGCATCTCTTCTTTTAGACCCTCCATCTTCGGCAGCAGGAAGAACCCTCACACTAGTGGCCAAGTCTGTCCAGAACCTTGCCAACCTGGTTGAATTCGGTGCTAAGGTTTGGAGAATGCATCACCGGGGATGTTTGCCATGTTGCATCATTTGTGAGTTGTGACCTTTTTTTAAATTTTTTTTTTTATATCAATCAGGAGCCCTACATGGAGGGGGTTAACCCTTTCATCAAAAACAACAAACATAGGATGATCATGTTTCTGGATAAGTTGGGGGTAAGATGAAACAACCTTTTGATCAGATCATCCAGTGTCTTTACTTTGGCTAAAATCATTCTCTGTGCTCGCAGAACGTTCCCGACCTCCCCGAAGCCACTGAGCACTTTAGGACGGACCTGTCCCGGGACCTGGCGGCGCTGCATGAGATCTGTGCCACTCATTCAGATGAGCTGCGGACACTTAGCAACGAGAGGGGAGCGCAGCAGGTCAGAACGGATGACGGCACGTTTGTATGCGTCAGGTACACAAATTCACGCCGTCCCATTTCGGATCGATCAGATTGCCATTTCTTCCCCACAGCACGTGTTGAAAAAGCTGCTGGCCATCACAGAGCTCCTCCAGCAGAAGCAGGCTCAGTACGCCATGTCCAACAGCAACAGGTAGTACTGCACGCCCTCCTCCTCCTCCCATCCTCCCGCCAAGTCTCCTCCGACAGAGTGTGCAGCACGGTGGAGACATAGCATGCCTCTCCTACCCTCCATCACCATGGCAACCTCACCACCACCACCTTCCTCCATCATGTCGTCCTCCGGTAGTCGTTGCCCATCTCAACCATGTGCCATTTTGTCTCGTTCGCCACAAGAGCTATGCATCAACGTCAGCTGAAAAACGACACCCGGTAGAAAATCCACCGAGCAGCAGAGACTGACAGTACGCACACCAAAACAGATTTCCCCCTCAGACTGTGTTTACGAGTCCGATTTGGGTACATTTCATTCCCAACAGAGGGCCAAATGTTAAGATTTGTAAAGGTTTCTTTGTACCCAACGTTGTGTTTTGATAGCACGGTTTGCCAAAGTGTAGCCCCGCCCACTCCTCCTCAATGAGGAAACTGACACGAAGAAGCTAATACAGACCCCCCCACCCCCTTTTCTTATAACTGGATTATGAGCGATGATGCTTTTTATACTGTAATTGACTGACTTATTTTATGACAGTATCCGCAAAAGAAATTTAGTATTTGTTTTGTTTTTTTTCCTTTCTTTGTTTTCTAGATCGGAACAAAGTCTTGATGGTTATTTTATATTAAGAATAAATTCTCTTGCTGGAATCATGAGTATATACGTAAGATGAGCAGATTTTGTTTTGTTCAGATTGTATCAGCTACTTTGATTATTTGGTTAAGTTTTTTTTTTTTTTTTTTGTTACTTCTCAATGCCAGACAAGACACATAATCAGAGAAACCAAGTAAGAAAGTGTTTACAGCAGTAAATCTTTTGAATAGTACAGACTGTATCAGACATGCATGCACTTATTAAACAGTTTTTGTAAAGTAGATTATGGAGTCATTCATTTTTCTCTATAAAGATCATTACATTCTGCAAAAACGAAGACACAAAATGTACAAAAATACCTTTATTTGAGGCAAACCAGGTTTCAGACATCTTTGTGTTTTTCATAAAATGGTCGGCCATCTCATCTCAATGGTTCAATAGTGGAAAGAAGTTGCATAACAACATGTTTTGATCCATAACTCTGGAAGTCAGTGCTCACATCAGGTCTTCATCTGTCCATTCCTGCAAAGAAAAGACATTCAGTTTAGGAGGAACGTGTAGCTTAACTCGGTTTGAATATGAAACATGGTCCTACCTCTTCTGCCAAACGGGGTTCTTTTGCGACGTGGTTGTCATCTTCGTAGCCTCTCTTTCTTTTGCTTCAGTGCAAAGAAACATAAAAACTGAATTACTTGATGATCATAAATCATGCAAGCTCTAACTGTTGGTGACTGATCCTGAAGAATGTGACATCTACTGTAGTTTCCACTACACCTTCATGATCATTAGTTGTTTCTCACATCTCTTCATTTAGTCTAGTTTACGCCATACGCTGACATCCCTACTGCCAGAAGGATTTTACTACAAAGGTAACATCTGATTCTACAAACGTGTCCACTTTATCTTCCAGGACAGAGTGTACCATCATGTCACTGGCTGCTGCCATCCAGGTAATGTGACTTTTGCAGATTTCCACCCCAGGATCAAAGCGCGCTGATCGGACCACGCGGCTCGTCAGCCCGATGCGAGGCCTCATCCGATGCGTGATGCATGACTGAAGGTTTAAGTCAGTTTGTATTTACGAGCATGTGGCCTAGATTCCAGGCAGTTCAAATGCAATATGGCTGTTCTCCACGGGAAACCACTTGCTGCATATCTGAGCACTGTCCTTCAGAAACCCTCCCCCCCAAAAAAAACGCTTCAGATGCCGGCGGTCCGTTTGAGCCGGCTGAAATCTGACAAATATGCCTTGTCATATCAGACCTTGAAGAGACGCTTTCTATGATAATGGACCTGACTCACAGTCGACTCCAGTTACGCCCAGTGATCCTCTGAGGAGTGACTGACTTGGAACCGAACAAACGGGGTTCTCTGAATGCTCCTGGAAAATATGTTGCAAAAGCTTTCAGGGGAGCCCATCCAGCGCATTAAAGTCCTGTTTTCTGCTGTCATCAGGAAATCTTAAACATAGCACCTCTCTCCAAGATGAATTGAGCCTTAACTCCCGTTCTACGCACCGTTCGCCTTCCGTCACCTGCTTCTGTGATGGGCTCTTCCTTCAGACCATCACCATTCTCCACCTTCTCCATATGAACTATCACGCAGCACCAGAACCACTTGTACCATTTTTTTATATGCTGCTTTGTTCGTTGATATTAGATACTTAGGCTTGTGTAGCGGTATAAGGTGTTAGTGTATGATTATAGCTAAGCAGAGCCAAGATAGTTTGTAGGAGGTATTTGTAACCTGCCCTGTGCATGTGTTAACCCTGGATGGATTCTGATGAAGTGTGTGGGCCTACATACATACTGTATATGCTGCTCTTAACAAACATCGCCTGAACTCCCTCTGAGCCTTGTGCTGCGAACGAAAGCATTCATGCATCTGCAGTCTCTCCTCGTCTCCCACTGCAAGCGGTGTCTCAGTGCGCCTCTGCATCGACCGTTTACATGCAGCTTCATCCCGAGAGGTCATGTCATGCACAGATTTATCTATTTCATGGTCGTAAAAAGATTTGGCCTTGTGTGCCTCCCGATGATCAAGCAGCTACTGGGTCTGGATCTGTGCCTGTCGGAGCTCAAGAGTTTACCAAACTGTTTACTGTAGATGCACTTATGATACCACAGACCTCACCGACCTCACCAAGTGTTAGACGGACTGGCGACAGACAAACGAGACTGAAGTCTCCTCATCAGCAATACCAACATCAGCTGTGCTACATGGTGTGAATGCCGTAGGTAGGAATGTGGCGTGCTGTTGTACTTCCTTTCTGTATTTCATACAGCTAATGTGTTCCTTTTTATTTTTCTACCTGATACTGAACCTTGAACGTTTTTGCATCTTAGATACTGCAACCTGGCAAAAAATAAAAACTTACTACGTATGGCAATGGAAAATCTAAGTTGCTTTTTTGGATGTGGGATTGAACCTACATCCGCTTTTACAACAACGCAGCAGGACAAACGCAATAAAGCTAATAAAAAACACAATAAGCTAAATGTTCCACAATTAGACACCATAATCAGTCTTATTCTATGAACAAAATATATTTTTGGCTTCTTGATTCCACATTAAAGTCACTTAGGCTGACTTAAGATGAACAATATTATCAATCTTAAAGGCAAATCACTGCATCTTACTTGGTTGATGTGGAAAAGTCTGCATGAATCTTCTCCAACTTCTGTTTGTAGAGGTTCACCTCCTCCGGTTTGGGGAGTTCATATTTCTTTAACAGCGTTTTCATCCCTGAATGAACAAAAACATTGAATGAAATTAGATGTCTGGTTTGTTTACAGAGCGGATCGATGCCTCCCCCTCGTGGCGACAAATGGAAGGTGCCGTTTACTCACGTTTCATCGAGTCGTACATCTTGGAGAGAGTTTCTTTGTCCCCCTTCAGTCCCAGACATTCAGTCAGATAGCTGAGCGATCCCGACAATGAACAGAGGTTTTCAGTTTATTATAATAAGTATTTACTAATTAGTGTGATTTAGTTCAGCCACATAAACCTGCGTAACATCACTGATTCCATAGGATTAATGAAATTTTCTGCTGCTTATTTTTTTTCTAAATCAAAAATCTGCTTTTTAGGGATTACAATTCAGCAGCATTCTTTGGCTTACCTTTCCATTTTGAGACCGGCTCTTATGGTGCTGTTCAGGATTGCTGTCAGCGCGATCTTAGAGGGTGGGAACAGCAGACCTGCATCGGTCATGGCAGCCTGTGTCAAAAAGTCATCAGCATTCTTCCTCAGTGACTCTGGGTTCTCCAGCATGGGGTATCTTGTCTGTGATAAAAAATATGACAATGCAATACTTCATTGAGATCCAAAAAAAAAAAAAAGAGAATATTGACTCTACTGAGATTATTGATGAATAAAATGATAACATCCAAAATGACAGGGGTGTGCCTACCTTGATGTCAATGAGCAAGCCCTCCATGGGTCTGTAGGGGTTGTGGACCACCAGATGAAAGTTGAGTTGCTGGATCAGCAGCAGTTCATACTCCAGGATCTGCTCCAGGACCCTTTCCTGCCCTGCCGGGCTCTCCTGCACGAGGTTGCCGACAAACTGACTGCAGGACACGTTGAACTCATCCACTTTACAGGCCAAGTAGGCACAAGTCAACCTGAAACAGGAAGGTAGATTTGAATTCAATCTATTGATCTACATTACTGATAACTTATCAAGAGCTATAAAAGATTACAGTTTCCTATTAAATAGGGTACATCACTCCTCAGTCATTTCTTACCACCTTTAATGCTACTCACATGATAATCCGGGGGTGGTACTCCATGATGGAGTTGTTTAGGTAGAATCTTCTGAAGTACATGACGGCTGTACCCTGCACAGAGGAGTCAAACATGCCTCAGATATCTACGTGCAACGAGGACAACTTTTACTGCAGCACATAATATTACACTTACCACAACAGACTTTGGCATCGCAGGTTTGAAACCATTGCAAAATTCCAACATCCTCCTCTCGTAATGTCTAAATAAAACGTCTTCTTCATGGCGCTCCAGGAACACGGACCCACTAACCCCGGGCTGATTCAGACAGACGGAAAACACGAAAACAAGCTGTCAGACGGACGTCCGCTGTTATTTGACATGTATTTACGTCACGTTGCTACTCACCTTCCCGCTTTCGATGATCTTATTCCGAAATTTCTGATTCGCTTTGATTCTCATATGCTCGACTTCGTCTTCGCTTTTAAAGATCCAATACGTTCTGTGAGAACTATTGTGGAACATAGCTGCTACTGGGAAAGTAATTACAGCAAAAAATATCCAATAAAGCCCCGAACACAGGCGTCTACTGTTAGCGTGCTGCTCACAGCTTCAAAGGCTTGAGCTAGCATGAATTTAATTAGTTATTGTAATAAATATACGCTATTCCGTTAAGAACCGATTAAAGTTGTCCACATAGGTCATATAATACGGATTAAACATCACTTAACTAAAAAGATATCACTGTCTAAACGCAGAAACACCTGCAGCAAGTACAACTGCGCCAAAATATTTGCTACATTTGGTCCCATTTTGATGACGTTTTACCGTAATGTAGGTCACGGTGTGCAATACAAATGTACCTCAGAGGCTTCCGTCCACTCTCTCATAACTACTTGTGCTATATTTGAAATCGACAAATCACTCTTCTCTTCTCTTCTCTTCTCTTCTCTTCTCTTCTCTTCTCTTCTCTTCTCTTTTCTTCTCTTCTCTTCTCTTCTCTTCTCTTCTCTTCTCTTCTCTTCTCTTCTCTACTGTTTTTTGCTGTAACATCAGATGTCGCTTAAAACTAGAATTTGGTTTCTATAAAATGACAAAAGACCTAAATAACTTTAGGAACATCTGGTGTCACAAAAATGTCCTATGCACTTTAATTGATGATCAACTCAATCTTGCAAACTTCCTGATATAATGCACTGATTTTAGATTGTATTTCCTCTTACTTATCGGTTTTTAGTGTTTTTGAAGCTCTTTAGTGTTTTCATCTAATGTAAAATTGTAAAATGTTTTGAATGTGATTAAAGTGTTTTTGAAAAAGTCAAAAAAGTCTCTTCTCTTCTCTTCTCTTCTCTTCTCTTCTCTTCTCTTCTCTTCTCTTCTCTTCTCTTCTCTTCTCTTCTCTTCTCTTCTCTTCTCTTCTCTTCTCTTCTCTTTAGTTTTTCAGCATTAAGGACACAGACGCATTTCATTAAATGTAAATGTAAAACTATTATTCCCACCATCAATTTCGGACCGTATTATAAAATTTGGCCTACTTTATGTTTATCTTATTTGTTTATTCGTTTATTTTTCACCCAAATACATCCGCAATGCAGATCAAATACGATTTCCTACAGGTGTGAATACAAAAAAAAAAATCAATAAATACGATTAAAAGGCTCTACGTCCACATGAAGTTGTATGGGGAGTAATTTCCAATAACTAACAAATGTAAAGGTTTTCCCCATGTATGATTCCTCCTCCTCTTTCTCCACCTTTCTTGGTTCCAGCTCACTTTAAACGAAGCTTCAGAATTATTGTACCGGCTCATGACCACGTTTCTCAAATGCCTCGGTTTCGGATCGCTGTGTAGATAGAAGAACGTCAGAGAAACGGAATCACACAGTGTGTTAATTCAGACGCATCCACTCAAGCGCTTCGGCGTTTTCCGTATACCGTGATTTGCATAAACATGAGTAATTTATGAATAATAAATGACATTGCGTTCAGGAGGCGCCGTTAATTTGCATATCACCGCAGCCACAGTTTTATGTCCTTAGTCCGGTGTTGTCATGAAGCCCTTCAAGCACGCATAACCCAGAATCAGAGACATAATGCTTTAACAGGTATGTGCTGAGGACTGTTTTAATATCTTAATCTCTTCCTTTGCAGGCAGAAAAGATTTGAACTCCTGAGCTCTGTCTTTTGATAGGCTTGTAGAACGCTATAGGCTTATTGAGCTACAGGCTTACACCTACAGCATCCGTCGCGCTGTACATTGCATAAACATGAAGTGCCGATGCATTATTGATGAGACCATTGCAACGTTTAGCGACTGGACTGCGCCCATGTGTGCGCATAGACTGACAGGGGCGTGCAGGACAGAGTGCGTGCGTCTGTGCCAGTTTAACCGCAACACCGTTGTTTCTGCTGTTTCGCTTCATGTCTGGGTGCAGCGTGTTCAGTTATTATATTTATTGTTATTTTGTATTGCGTGATAATGCATTTCAACATGTGCGTTTGTTTTTAACGGATGCTCAAAAATCTTGTGGTCGGGATGAGATTAAACCTTGAGCTCAGTTACCACATCCCGCTGGTTCCCATTTGGCTGAGTGTGTGCAACAGGGGCGCTCCTAGACAGACTCCACTGGGGCCCAAGTCCCCTTCAGTCAGACAATATTTATTATTATTATTATTATTATTATTATTATTATTATTATTAATAATAAATAATTAATAATAATAATAATTAATAATAATAATTAATAATTAATTAATAATAATTAATTAATTAATTATTATTATTATTATTAATAATAATAATAATAATAATAATAATTCCAGTATACACTATGAACATTGTTAACATGTTTGTTTGGTTTTTTTTAATTTCATTTAATTTTATATTCTTGATTAATCCCCGAAGGGAAATTAGTGGCACACTCTCGTTAATTAAATCAATCATATGCATATGTTAGTGTGTACAGGCCCTGAACAAACAAATACACACAGGGGGCCTGTACGCATGCAGAGGGAGGTAGAGTGACGGGCAGCTCCTTTGTGGTGCGCCCCACATGACCAACTTGTATGGGGGATGGCGCCTTGCCCAAGGGCACCTCGGCAGTTCTCCAGAGGTGAGCTGACACCTCCCACTGTCAGCTCACCTCCAGGTGCTTTTTGTTTTTTGGGCGGGAGTGGGAATCGAACCGCCAATCTCAGAACATTGGACGACCCGCTCTACCGCCCGCTTTACCACTGAGCCACTGCTGATTAAAATGGATTAAAATGCCATATGCTTCATATGAAAACAATAATAAAACACTTTTACAAGTTAGCTTTTCTTTTTCTGCATTCAATATTAATCAAAAAATATTTTAAGAAAACATTCACCTCAAGAATTGAGTCAGCCATGAAGTGATGCAGTCTAAAAGCACTAATAATAGTTTGTTTTATTATTAGTGTACGGCCATGTATGCTGTGGTGTTTGCATTTGAAAAACCATCTGTGTACTGTGGACCTTCTATATGGGGAAAAGCTGCATTTCAGTATTAATTATCCTCTTATTATTGATTTAAATAAAACTGAGGGGACACCATTGGGATGAATGGCCCATTTGAAATGGATCAGTTAAAGTTTTTGAGCCTTAAGCATTAAGTGAAATCTTGAGACATAGGAGAGAAGAAAGTGTTAAGTTGCGGCCTGTGACTGCAGGCTGTGCCCAACAGGTAGCATTTGATGGGAAGTTAGACACGGACAATTTTGTAGCAGCACCAGATCAGCTGGATGATCCTCCAGCCTCCCTGATCAAGTTTGACTCACTTCTCATTGTCAAGTCTGCTATAACCTGGCTGCATATTCTTTTTCTTTCCAGGCATGGTTTAGTTATTGCTATTCAGCGACACAAAGTCATCTGTTGATTGATGGGTTGATGCTGTGTGACATATAGTTGTGGCTGAGCGCAGCTTTGTAAACCATTCAAGACGATGATAATGTTTTAGAGTGGGAAAAGCATTTCCTCCCTCTGTCTCGCCTGTCTCACTGATAAAGTTACCTCCTTATATCACTGGAAATGAATTGGAAATAACCTTGACAACAACGCAAATGTTTTTTTTCTAACCAATGAACACGGTTGACTTTCTCATCCCTTTCTCTGATATTCCACATTTTCATCATGGCTTTCAATCCATTTCAGCTTCACTCACCAACAAAAAGCAATTAAATCCTTGTTCGCACTCCCCTTGTGTGCATGTTAATTACCCTGCCCTCTGCACCCCATTGGTGACATTTCTTCTCCTAGAATGGGAAACAAAAGGCACGGCCTGCTCTGTCTCTGATTGGCTTCCCGATTTCCTTACCACACCCACAGCCAATGGCTGCTCCTCTAACCCAGACCGGACCAAACCACGAAAAGAACTCAGCGACCACGAGCCAATCGGAAGAAGCATAGGGCGAGCCGTTCCATTGCCATCCCAGGAAAAGAAAATTGCTCTTGCGCTGTGGTTGCCGTGGCAACCCAGGGTGGCAGCACTGATGTCAAAAATGTCCTCCAAGGACACTGATACAGGCACTGGGTCAGATGGTGGGTGCTGCCTCTGGGCCTCGACTAACACCCACGTACTAAATGGCCGTCGACCCCCCCCCCCCCCGCCTTTTTACCACACGGTGGATCCTGATGACACCTTCTTTGTTTTGATCAAATGCGAGACGATTTGGGATGTTTTTGGTGTAACTATTGTGACTGAAATGTGTTGCTGAGCCCCTTGTAGGTCAGCTGCATGTTTGAAAGAACCCCCGCAGGGCTTCACCTCTCTGTGCATCTTTGTGTTTGAATATGGCTGTACATTGCTTTCCCTCAGGTTGGCATTAAGCAACCACAGTTTTCTTCCCCTCCCATACAGACACTCAATGCTCCTCCACCATCTCTCTCTCTTTCTCTCTCTCTCTCTCACCCACCCCCCCTCTCTCTTTCTGTGTGTCTCTAATTGAGCTTTGTGTCTACCTCCATCTCCATTCAAATCCGGAGCCATTTGCATACTGCCGCTGCATGCCGGACTGCTCCCCAGCTGTACAGTTCAGAACTAAATGAGGAACACAGACCCACTTTGCGTGGCATGAATACTAATCAGCGAGGAGAGTCATTTTCCTGTCTCCTGAAAATACAACTACCTGAGAGATGAGGGGTAGCGAGGAAGGAGGATGCTTGTATCGAATCAGTGCATTCAGAGCAAGAGGGGCATTACCGGTCTGAAAGGACACGCTAAGGCGGAGGCAGAGTTTGTTATTTTAAATAAAACAAGACACCGCAGAGGGAATCATAACTGTGATTTGTCATCAAATGGAGCCACTTGTATAGCGATTTCTAAAGGAAGTCGATGATGGGGGGCCGGTTTTACATGCATGTTAGCATTCACGCGTCTTTCTGCTTTCATGCTCCATTTTTGAATGCTGTTTCATTTTCTACTCTACTTTAAGTTCATATGAGAAATGTAATGCAGTGAAGGAGAGGATTCACCCGGCCGGTACTGGTTTGACTCCATCATCTCTCCCGTTTTGCTCAAATTTTTTCCTGGTTTAATTCGATCCTGCCCCCTGGCCCCTCTGTTGAGGCCTGATCCTAACCTCTCTTGCGCTTCGCCAGCAAGACTCTGAATTAATATATTTTAGAAACATTTCGCTTGAGTGCACGTGATTATGTTGTATTTTTGATGCACTCAAACTACACTTAACAGAATGTGATAAGCACAACCTTAATGGGAACCTTAAAACCCCCAAGGCCAATTTTCATTCCTGGGGTATTGGCAGGGATTTGTGACATTTCGACTCATTTCAGGATTCAATCAAAGCCATAACTCTAGGGAAGGTAAAAAAAATAAATAAATGGTGTGCTCTTTATGGCAAATTCAACTGTCCTTGGTTCACCATATGCATACAACTTCCTCCTCCACAGTCAGGGAGAACTGAGTGAAATTTAATGACCTATTTAACTTCTACCTTGAAGACAAATGCAGAGAGTGCAAAAATATTTCTGATTTTTTTCCCCCTCAGTGAGTTTAGTCGGAAATGTTTCATTTAGTAAACAAAGTAAATCAAGCACATCTATTGGAAAGCAACAGTGGATTAAAACACACACACACACACACACACACACACACACACGCACACACACGCACAAACACACATCCTGCTTCCTCATTCCTGACACCTCAGTTCTGAGTGACCTGCATAGAAGACAGAGAGAGATGCTGTAATGCAGCTCATCTTGGTGGTAAATCCATTGTTTCCCATGTCCTACAAATGACCCTTTGGTTCAGCGTGCCACGTCCACACCACCCGGATACCCAGGCCATTTGGCCGAAATGGTGAATGCGTTGAGTGCAGTGCCAGTTGGGACCGTGCTGTTAAAATGTATTTGTGTATTAATTGTTGTGTGGAACGATTTTCCTTTTGAAAAACATTTTGATCTATTTAGATTTTATATTTTGAATCAGAGATGAATGGATTGCAACTGAATGCTTTGTCACAATGGATCAAACATTACGTGTTAATGCTAATACATTTTATATTTTTTGACACGCAGATCCTCATCACAGTATTTTTAAGTGGCTGCATGTGTGTGTGTGTGTGTGTGTGTGTGTATGTGCGTGTGTGTGTGTGTGTGTGTGTGTGTGTGTGTGAAAGAGAGAGAGATTTGTGCATAAGTGTGACTGTTTGCAGTGGAGGTGGGGGGGAGGGCTTGCATCTTAATCTAATTAAGAACTGATGCCTGAATATAGATGAAGAATTATGACTTAAAAATGGGGGAGGGGAACAGTGTTTGATCAGCGTTACCAAGCAACCCCAGGCCTTTTTTTTTCCCCCCACAAAAAAAAAAGCCGTCTTTAGATTTAATAATAAGGTCGTCTGCATTAAAATGCAAAGCAGGCTATCAGGCTGTACCTGAAGGACAGCAGAAATTAGGTGGGGTAATTTCTCGACTTACAGGTGAATTGCCGACCTTCTGCAGCAAGGGCCTCTCAGAAGAAACAGTCAGACACTGTAAAACAGTCAAAATAACCTCATAGCTGCAGCTTTAAAAAATGTAGGTGAATACTTTTCATTCATCATGTGAACGTTTCTTACTTCAGGTCTAATTGATCCAACTCAAGGAGGTCCAATCGCAATCATGATGAATTAAATACAGTGTTTGTTTTCAATTTTTCCATGGATGGGATCATAGCTGGCATGTTTCCTCATTCTAGGAAATAAAATCAGACCCAGAGAGGAAAAGAAAGCAAATATATTTTTCTTATATGAAAATAACAGTCATTTTGGTCCAGCGATCATACAGAAACACTTTCTGAACAAATGATGTTTCATTCAGAGCCTATTTCTCTTTTCTTTCTCTATAATCACACAGCGCTTATCAAAACACATTCGTCACTACAAGACAAATTTTCTGATGCTCTTCTGCTGCATCGTTAATTTACAAGCTTCGAAGCTGGTTTTTGGAAGCGGAAGTCCTGCTGCTAATAATCACTGGCACCCTCCTGTCTTTTGTTTCCTTAATTTCCACCTGGCCTTTTGTTAGGGAGCACCTTATAAGAGGACGAGCCCCCACTGGAGAGCACTGAAGGCTTCCTGTGGTCTTCAACAAAAAGCCCTGTCAGGAAGATCCGCCATTAGTCATCAGTCTACAAATCTGATGCATAGAGTGCGTGCATAATTAATTTCAAACTACCCTGCATGCTGCACAAATTGCAGATGCTTGATGGTGGAAATATCACACAGGTTGGGTTGATATATTTTATTGCATCAAATGCATGATAATAGCGAAAGTCTAAATGAATACATTTAAGGACTAGAATTAATGTCACGGATAGCAGAAGAGCTCAAAATGTTCTAATGTTTTACACAATTTTTTAGAACTCAGAAAAAGTATTTATATATAATAATAATAATAATAATAACAATAATAATAATAATAATAATAATAATAATAATAATAATAATAATAATAATAATAATAATAATAATTATTATTATTATTATTATTATTATTATTATTATTATAGAATCATTTTTCACTGTTAGTAAATATAAATAATAATTAATAATAGGTTGTCATAAAAATAACTTTTTGTGTTTGCTTTTTTCAAATGTTGTGTCACTTGTAACAATTTTGCGAAAATGCCCTGATGAACTAACTAACTGACTAGCTAACTAACTAACTAACTAACTAACTAACTAACTAACTAACTAACTAACCAAATAAATAAATAAATAACTAAATAAATAAATAAACAAATAATGCCTTATCAATGTGAGGACTATTAAATAAAAGCTATGTATAATTAATGTCATGATAATCATTACAATAAATTTTCTGCTGTTTT